>PITA01017047.1:0-44538 GCA_004023965.1 Spilogale gracilis | reverse complement strand
GTTTCACGGCATTGTGGTCAGAGAATATGCAGGGAATAATTTCAATCTTCTGGTATCAGTTGAGCCCTGATTTGTGACCTAGTATGTGGTCTATTCTGGAGAAAGTTCCATGTGCACTCGAGAAGAATGAGTATTCTGCTGTTTTAGGGTGAAATGTTCTGAATATATCTATAAGATCCAGCTGGTCCAATGTGTCATCGAAGGCTCTTGATTCCTTGCTGATTTTCTGTTTAAATGATCTGTCCATTGCTGAGAGTGGTGTGTTAAGATCTCCTACGATTAGTGTATTTGCATCAATATGATTCTTTATTTTGTTTAACAGTTGGCTTATGTAATTGGCTGCTCCCATGTTGGGGGCATAAATATTTACAATTGTTATTTCTTCTTGATGTATAGACCCTTTAAGAATGATGTAGTGTCCTTCTGTTTCTTTGACTACAGTCTTTAGACTAAAATCCAATTTGTCTGATGTGAAAATCGCTACCCCGGCTTTCGTTTGGGGTCCATTGTCATGAAAGTTGGTCTTCCATCCTCCACTTTCAATCTGGAAGTGTCTTTCAATTCAAGATGAGTCTCTTGTAGGCAGCATATGGATGGGTCCTGTCGTTTTATCCAGTCTGCAACCCTGTGTCTTTTTATTGGAGCGTTTAGGCCGTTCACATTGAGGGGGATTATTGATAGATATGTTTGTATTGACATCATGTGGCCTATGGAGTTTATGTTCCTATAAGTTACCTCTGTATATTTCTGTTTTGTGTCACTCTTGGGTTCGTTTCTCCTCTAAAGAACCCCTCTTAGTATTTCTTGTAGTGCTGGCTTGGTGGTTGCCTAATCTTTTAGACCTTGGCGGTATTGGAAGCTCTTTATTTCTCCTTCCATTCTGAAAGTCAACCTTGCTGGATACATTATTCTTGGTTACATATTTTTCTCTTGTAACTTCCTGAATATGTCTTGCCAGCCCTTTCTGGCTTGCCAGGTTTCTGTGGAAAGTTCTGATGTTATTCTGATGGTCCTCCCTCTATAGGTAAGGGATCGCTTTCTCCTAGCTTACCTTAAGACATATTCTTTGGTTTTATGGTTCAAGAATTTTACTATTATGTGCCTGGAAGTTTTTCTGGCCTCATTGATCTTGGGCGGTGTCCTCTCTACTTCTAGGACATGAACATTTGTTTCATTCCTCAGATTTGGGAAATTTTCATCCATGACTTCTTCAACAATATTTTCTAGGCTTCTCTCTCTCTCAATTCCTTCAGGGATTCCAATAATTCTGATATTGGAGTGTTTGATGGCATCATTCATTTTCCTTATTCTGTTTTCTTGGGATTTTAGTTGTTTGCTCCAAGACTTTTCTTGCTCCTCCTTCTTATTCTGTGTGTCTTCTAAATCACTGATACAATCTTCAGCTTCACTTACTCTGGCTGTTAGCATATTTAAATTAGATTGCATCTCATCTAAAGCCTTTCTAACCTCAGCTTTCACTTCTGTTACTACTGCTTCCACTTTGAGACTAATGTTCTTTTCTAAATTGACTATTGCTTGGACTATTGCTGCCCTGAATTCCATATCTGTCATATATTTTTTTGTTCATTTCCAGTAATTCTGTGACCGAGGTTGTAGTCTCAGGGTTCTTCTTCTGTTGGGTGTTCTTTCTCCAAGTCATTGTGGTGAGGAGTGGTTGAGGGGGTGTATGGCTAGATATATCAGCCACTATCTCGGTGGATTGGTCGTTGGAAGGTTTTGGAGCAACCAGAATTCACCACCTAAAAGGGAGGAGAAAGAAAAAAGAAAATGGAAGAGAGGAAGCAAGAAAAGACACCCCTGCCAGAGCAGGCCTGGTTTTAGGATTTATATGGTACAAAACTGTTACAGGGTAAAGAAAAGGGTTATCAAGGGTAAATGAAGAGATCAAAAAGTGAAGCCCAACCTATATGATCCCCAAGACCAGTATTTATATAATATAGAAGTGAAGGCAATTACACAGACACCCTGACAAACTAGAGTGGGAAGGTGAGGGCAGACACTCCTTGTGGGCAAGGAATGCATTTCAGACGCTCCCGAGTCTGTCTTGTTGTTATTGTTGTAGGAGCCCACTTTCAAAAATATAGGGGGATTAGAACTGGTTGTATATAGGGGTAGTATTGAATAAGGATGTGGGATTGACTTGAAGCTTGTATCTACACATACACGTAAAAGAGAGAATAAAGGAAAGAGGAGAGAAGAAAGGGAAGAAACAGAGCGAACAGGGAAACAAGAGGCAACAACAAAAGCAGAAAATACAGGGGTGTGTTTGAAAAAATTTTAGGGTAAAAAAGAGAAAAAAATAAAAAAATAAAAAATAAAAAATAATAAAAAAATAAAAAAAATAAGAAATGTTATGGGGTGTTGTATTGGGTATCACGTTGTGATATGAAGGGGGCTAAAAATTGAAAGAAGAAAAACCGTAAGAATTTATTTTTAAGCTAAAAGTTGAAGCTTTAAAAGTAAAAATAGAAAAAAATAAATGAGGTGGAAAACTGTATCAATGAGTTGTACGGCTTTTGGTACTTGTAGTGCCAGGAGTTTAATAAATTGCCTTTCCCCCGATTTGGGGTTTTGCATTGCAGTGTTGTCCTCCTGAGCTTCTGGCTTGCTTTCTGGGGGCAGGGCGTGCCGTTCCCTTTCAGTCCTTCTACCTAGGCTGAGTCTCTCAGCCCCCTTGCTATAGGCCGGTCTCAATGGTAACCAAGTTATCAGGTTACAATTCTCTGATAGCGGAGCGTTCTTCTTTTACGTATTTTTTCAGCTGTTGTGGAAGTCAGGTCGGAGCAAGATGTCTGCGCCCAGACCTCCCTCCCAGAGAGAGCCTCTACACAGAGAGGGTCTTTCCAGCCTCCCAGATGGCAGTCTGTCACAGCCGGGCTGGTGCAGACGTTGTATTGATTTCTGCCCGCACCCCCGCTTGTCATTTCACTCCCACACCTCAAAGCCACAACTCCTTTTGGATCACGTGACTTTGTGCCCTGGGACCCGCGGCCTCTCCGGTCCCACGCAAGTCTGTAAGAACGCCTTCCCTGGGGGGGTCTGTGCGCGGCCCACGGTGTGGAGAGAAACGGGAGAGAAGGGCAGCAGCATAAAAATGGAATCCACTCTCACTGCTTTCGCGGCAGCTGCGGCGGCTCTGACAGCGGCGTGCGGGGGCCCGGCGGCTCCGGCGGCAGCTTGCGGGGGCACCGGGTGGGGGGAAAAATTTTTAAAAAGTCTCTTTGCCTTGCACCGGGCTCCGCTGTGTTCCCGTTTCTGTCTAGCCCCGATTCAGGCCATAATCTGCTGTTATTCCTCACTCACAGAGCACTTCCTTTTTGGGGTATTTGTTTTCAATGCTTCAGCTCTGCGGGCTTCCTCCCCCACGCCCCTGTCTCTGGGAGCAAGCCTCCAGACCCTCTTATTTGTTTCTACCTTTTTGCCGATGTTCCTTGTCTCTCGTGGTGGTCCAGAAGTGGGAAATATCACATTTCAGGCTGATTTCATGGGTGTTCACGGTGGTCTTGTAGTGTTTTTTTTTGCTGGAATTCAGCTCTCTTCAGGGAACTCCCCAAAATGTGGTCACCTGGCCTTCCACCATCTTGAAATCTCCCACTCAGTCTTTTTTATAGGAACATTTAGTAAATGATTAAGAATTTACTAGAGAGGTGCCTGGGTGTCTCAGTTGGTTAAGCATCTGCCTTTGGCTTAGGTCATGATATTAGGGTCCTAGGATCAAGCCCTAGATCGGACTCTCTGCTCTGCAGGAAATCTGCTTCTCTCTCTCTCTGTTCATGCTCTCTCTCTGTTTTTCTCAAATAATAAGTAAAATCTTTTTTTAAAAAAATTTACTAGAAACTAGGGATGCCTGGGTGGCTCATTCAGTTAGATCTCTGCCTCTGGCTCAAGTCATGATCCCAGGGTCCTGGGATTGAGCCCATATCTGGCTCCTTGCTCAGCTGGGAGCCTTCTTATCCCTCTGCTCTGTGCTCTTGCTTTCTCTCTCCTTCTCACTCACAAATACATACAAAATTTTATTTTTCTAAATATTTTATTTTATTTATTTGAGAAGGAGAAAGCATGAGAAGGGAAGGGTCAGAAGGAGTATTAGGCTCCCCAACGAGCAGGAAGTCTGATGTGGGACTTGATCTGGGGATTCCAAGATCACGACCAGAGTCGAAGGCAGTTGCTTAACCAACTGAATCACCTAGGCAACCCTAAAAAATCTTAAAAAAAAAAAAAAAAGAATTTACCAGAAACTATATACTGTACTGAGACTTATGAAAAACAGAAAAACAGTTTGAATGGTAACATGATATCTGCATCAGGCTTCATTACATTAGAAGTTGAGGGCCAGCACTTACACACTTGAAACATGTGTAGATTGGAATAAGTTAAAATACAGTGCAGTGCTTCCTCCAGGAAAGTTCATATAAGAGACAATATTAAATCTATGTGCAATAAATGTTCCTATAAAAAAGACAAAATACTTAGATATTATCAAAACAATTGAGAAATAAAATATCATTTTGCTATTACAGAGTAACATAAAGGTGGATAAAAATAATTTATGATGATAGTCAAAAGATTTTCTAAGGAAAGTTGATTTTGAGGGAAAAAGAAAAAATCTGGACTGATAAGAAATGAAGGAAACATTAAACAAAATCTTGTACGATTGAAAAAGAGAGGTCCATAATGTAAGAAGAAAGCAGAACTATAACTATAATACAAAGCTGAGGTTTTGTATAAGGGAAAATTTTTAAATTAGAAATCCAAGAAGTATCAGTATTCCTTTCAGTGGGCTGATGCAACTGGGTCAAAAGCACTGACCACTCTCAGAATAGACAAACAAGGGGCGCCTACATGGCTCAGGTGGTTAAGAATCTGCTGTCACCTGGGTCCTGACCCTGGAGCCCTGCTCAGCGGGGAGTCTGCTTATCTCTCTGCTGCTCACTTTGCTTATGTCTCTCTCTCTCAAATAAATAAAATCTCTCTAAAAAAAGAAAAAATAGACAAATTAAAAAGCATGTACATTCAGTGAAAAAGAATATTTTAGAGTAATATGGATGAAAAAATATATTCTGGCATTAGATTACCTTTAATGATTGTTTTACTATATTTAACTTTACCTTAAAATAATAAAAAAATGATTGAATAAAAAGGATTATAAGATCAGTTTCCTAATTTATGTCCATGTTAATGGACGAAGAAAGAAATCAGGACCCATAGTGTTATTTTTGAGGAAGAAATTAACTCAGAAAAGAAATGATGGAGTTGAGATGTAGCAGAATATTTCTCAATGAATTAGGAAATGGATCCAATACTCTTTGAGAGCTTAGGGGTATACACAAGAGAATAAGGCCAGAATACAATGTATGGGAAGAGAAATTCTAGAGGAATCAAGCATTTTCATGAGGAGAATGGATGCTTTTTTGACCCCGTAAGAACATTTATTGGCAAATTGATAATAAAAAGCACTGGTGAAACCCTGAAGCCTATTATCAAATTGAGTTTTATTTATTTTCAGTCATACATGCACAGTGATTAGGCTAATGGCATAACGTATTTGATAGAGTAAGCAACTCTAACTGCTGCAACAAATAAATCCTGAAATTTCAAAGGCTTAATAAAAATTTATATCTTACATGTGCAATTTAACATGGGTCAATCAACCTTCCTCTACTTTGTAGTTACACCATCTGTGATACTTGGCCTCCAGAGTCACCACAATGGAGGAAGTCTGATCTGGGGATTTATGCAGATTTTTTTTTTTTTTTTAAGTTCAGGCCAAGAAACAGTACACATAATAACTGTCTACATCTTACTGGCCAAAACCCAGTCTCAATGGCACAACTTAACAGTAAGGAAATACAAACTTCCTGTGTGCCCAGGAAGAAAATAAAGTAACAAACAGCATCTGCCAATATATATTAAGATACAAGAAATAATAACAAATTTATGCCTGGAGCATATTCTGCTTTCGCTACTTGTGACTCAAAGAGAAAATCAAGAAACGGGATAAACTGGAACAATTATCACCAGTGTCTTTACTATAAATCTAAAAGATCCCAGAGCAGAGCAGTGTCTGAACAATAGGTGATGATCAGTCTTTACAAGATAGGAGAGTGCTGCTAACATAGAACACATGTGTACACACACACTTTCTGTAAATCTGTTAGGCTCTATGTCCATGTATCATTCTACGTCCACAGCTGGCCTCTTTTAAGACTTACCAATAGCCCTCTGATGTAGAATTACCTGATTATGCCATGGAGAAAAGTACACCTTAAGAAATAACTTGACATCCTCTTTAGGATTCTTCAAAATTTCTCTCCAATGTGCACTCAGTTTTGCTACCTACTGCTTAGTTCTTAATACCTAGCCCTCCCATATTCCTCACACTTTTATTATACAAAGAAATACATTCATTAATCTGAATAATTCAGGGACATTAATTTATCTAAGGTGGGGGAAGCCTGATGTAATTACCAAGTCTCTCACCCTTTAGAAAAGAGATAGGTGGTCAACAAATATATAAATGTATTTGTACGTTTTACTAAGAGGAAAGAGAAAAGAGCAGGAAGGGGAAAGGGAGAGAGGGAAGAAAAGGCTATCATGGAAGATTTGACTACTCTACTCTCCGTAATAATTGAATCATGGATGGATACATTATCCAAAGAGGCCAATTTGAATGGCACCTGGAAATTTGCTGAAACTATGAACAAAGACACAAAGACACAGTCTCTCTCAGTTTGCCAACCTAAGCCAATGTAAGACAGTAGATGGAGAAGGCTCTTGTTCAACAATATATATAAAATAAAAATGAATTCAACAAAGGTAAATAAAATAGCTGAGAGATGGACAAAGAGAGAAAGGAGAATAGACAGAAGAGAGAGAACCTGAATCCTATATTCTGTCAAGACTGAAGCCATTTCTAAACTTTTTAGTTATTAAGGCAATAAATTCCTACATTATGCCACCTCAGCAATTCACATAAAGGATTATATGATAGATGCATATCTATTTAAGAATAATATTTTTAAACTTTATAGGAGAAAAATGTACATCAGCAGAAACAAAGAGTGAAACAACAGACTGAATTTTGAAAAGCAATATTTTAAGAAGTTTCTTATGCCAATTAGTACTTAAAATGCCTTGTATTTATACAGTCCTTTTGTACTTAAAATTTTTCCTCTGTTATTTAATTTAAGCTTAATATAATCATATAATAGTTATTACCATCACAGTCTACAAGAAGCAAACTCATGGCTCACAGAAGAAAAATAATTTGTTCAAGGTCATGTAATAAGAAATTGAACAGTAATTCAAGCCAATGTCCTCATTTCCACTGTGTGAATACAAAATGTTCATCTTAGACCTGAGAACTGTGAACTCTAAGTTAAACATAATAACATACAGTCAAGAGAATTTACTTCCACCTCAAAAAAATAATTATAGAAGAGAAGTCAGCTTAGTTGCTTTGGTCTAAGTCCACCTAAAAGCAGAGCCTCAGGTAAGGCCTTGGGTTCACATGATCCCAGATTGGGAGGTGATCTCAGATTGCTAGAGTGAAGGAGAAGAGAGAAAGAGACAGGGAAGGAATAACAATACAGGAGAAATTATTGTGCTTGTCCTCAATGTGGGCATCTGGTGCTCAAGCCCACATGGGTCCATCTGATGAATCTTACTGTAGATACTCAAAACCTGTGCCTGAAGGATTGGAAGCTGCAGACTTATCCAACAACCCTAGAGTCCTATGATTTATAGTGGCCACACCTCTTGCTGCATGAGCACTTCCACCAGTTCCTTGAAGCCATACCTGCAAGTAGAAAAAGAGTGCTTGCCCCTGCTGCTTAGAGAAAGACCTGAGGCAGAGTTGGGAAAACCTCCACGTGCTAGTGAAGAGCCCTCATGGGGGTCGGGGTGGGATACAGTTCTCAGCATGAGATACCAACATCTGCTACGGTCTTTCCCAAAATAGACTGGCATTAAAATCAATATGATACCATTACTCTGAAATCTGATATAGACCTAGAAACTACAGAGAAAAAGCACAATGAAAAAGTCTGTATTAGGGCACCTGGGTGGCTCAGTTGGTTAAGCAACTGCCTTCAGCTCAGGTCATGATCCCGGAGACCCGGGATCCAGCCTCACATCAGGCTCCCTGCTGGGCGTGAAGCCTGCTTCTCCCTCTCTCACTCCCCCTGCTTGTGTTCCCTCTCTGGCTGTGTTTCTCTCTGTCAAATAAATAAAATCTTAAAAAAAAAAAAGAAGTCTGTATTAGCCCTCATAGAAAACAGATAACATATTTTTCTTCCTTATCAATTAAAGTTTAGTATACATCTCTCCAAAACAATGTACAGGTTCCAAGAGATTCAATCTCCAGCTTGAGTGGTAAACAGAATTATTCATAAGGAAAGAATGAAAATGAGTAAGAAAAGGATCAAATTATTATACATGGATATAAATATGTATCATTTCTGTTTTTAATTAGAAGTTCTAGGGATGCCTGGGTGACTCAGACAGTTAATTGTCTGCCTTCGGCTCAAGTCATGACCCCAGGGTCCTGGGATCGAGTCCTGTTTCAGGCTCCCTGCTCAGCGGGCAGCCTGCTTCTCCCTCTCCTTCTGCCTACTGCACCTCCTGCTTGTGTTCTCTCTCTCTCTCTGCCAAATAAATACATAAAATCTTTTAAAAAACTAAAGAAGTTCCAGCAGATATCATCACTACAAATGACTAATACCTCATAGACTAAATTACCTTTAATGTATACATCAGGAGGACAACTTCTTTTGGGCAGTAGACAAATATAAATATATCTAAAGAGAAATACAAGGATTTATCTCATTTTTATGGTGTTACATACTAAAGATAAAATAAATTGTTTAATGCTAAATTTGAAATTTGTACGGAATAAAGTTTATACAGGTTTAAAAGAAATACGGATGGTAGAAACTTATCTTTCTATTTAAAATATTCCATTTTTCTTTTATAGTCTTAAAAGTTTTCATAAGCATCAATACTTCCATAATATTTTTAATATTTGCAAAAAGTTAGAACAGTGAGAGATTTCTATTGGAAGCCATTTATTAATAGCTGAAATATTTTCTGACATGATGTTCACAATGCCAGTTACTCAAATTTCATTTCCATTCCTTACTGAATTATGTTCCTATAGAACTCAGGAGTTAACTAATACTCAAGATCACATAATAACAACTAGAAATCATTTGGACATACCTCTTATGATAATTTTACTTGAAATAAATTAAGTTAAGCAAAGCAGAGGAAAACAATTAAATGGAACTAGCATTTAAAATGTTATAAAATTGTTAATCAAAATACTTGAAATGAGAATGATGTTATGAATGTTTCCTACTAGAGTACAAAAGCCTCACACAAAGATTATAATTCTAAAAATAAGAACATATTTCCAATATATTGAAATATATCTGTATAAGTATTATTAGTATATATTTTTAAGTATAAATAAACTGTACTGCGGTATAACCTATAGTGAACAAAATATGCCCATTTTGAATGCACAGTTTGACAAGGTTTGACAAATGTATTCCAGTAACTACCACCACAGTCAAGGTACAGAATATTTCTGTCACCTCAAAAATGTTCCCTTCTTGGGCACCTGGGTGGCTCAGTGGGTTAAAGCCTCTGCCTTCGGCTCAGGTCATGATCTCAGGGTCCTGGGATCAAGGCCCGTGTCAGGCTCTCTGCTCAGCCAGGAACCTGCTTCCTCCTCTCACTGCCTGCCTCTCTGCCTACTTGTGATCTCTCTCTCTGTCAAATAAATAAAATCTTAAAACAAAAAAAGTTCCCTTCTCTCCTTAGCTAGTCAACATCATACCACTACACCATAACTGATTCCAGGCTATCACTGTTGTATTTTTTCATCACTGTACATTATCTATGCCCAGTGAAAAATTGTATATAAGTAGAGTGATATGTATTATAATATTTTTTGGCTGACCAATATAAGGCCCCAAACATGGAATGAAAATAGGCTGGGAATTACTGTTCTCATTGAAGAATAAGCTAGAGTGTGGAATCTCCCTTTGGGAATGGCTTATCAGAAGTTCTGAGGATATATAGGCATCAAATGTGATGGTTGGTTGCTTGGTCCAAGTTTTCATTTGGTGGCTCTCCCTTCCACTTGGCAAGACTCTGAATAAAATAAAGTTTGCTTCTAAATCATTATAGTTTCTACTTCTTTTTAAGATCCTTGTTGCTTTAAAACCTGCCAAAATCTAGGCACTGTTCTTTCTGGGATAGACAGTAATTTGATCCATCTATGCACAATGAACAAAATAGTCCATAGCGTCTACAGACAAAACTGATCAAAGAGAATCACATAACAATGTATTCCCTATCAAAATTCAAACAATATCCTAATGTTGCCTGCACATATTTCAGTTCTCTGCCTGAAGAGGGGAAATTTCAGTTTTGCTGGGGGATCCTGTAGTCTGAACAATAGTGGTTTAATGCTGATGATCAGAGAGAAGACAAAGAGGGGCTGAATGAAGGTGCAACCAGTGGGAATGTAGTAATCTAAACTTTTTAGATTCTGCTGGGGTCAAGGGTTTGGGTCTCTACTTACCGCTGAATCTGCTGAGTTATATCCTTGCAAATTCTCATTTTACATTAGGTCTGACTATTTTTTTCCTTAATCTAGTGGGGAGGATTACATGTATAAAAAGGGCAAGCCATCTAGGTTTTTACACAAATGAATTTTAAATATGGAATTTGCATATGTTATTTATTCTCCCTCACTTAAAATATGTAAATGCCTTAGGGGAAAGGTTGCAGTTAACTTTGAAATATCTTAAGAGTGATGTTCATCATGTTAACATCCTCTATTCCCATAAAAAAAGGAAAAGGTCATTATAGGATTAGAATAATGGAATCTCAAGACAATTTGGAGAGGGTACCCAAGTTTTCTAATAATAATCTATATGGTCATTCATGTAAGGTGAATACTTTGTCTTAATACTGGAGGACCTCTCCAAAATTTTTATTTTCTTAGATTTTATTTTTTAGGGTTGGTTTATGGTATTGTGCAATAATTTAAACCTCCAGTTCTTAAAAGAATATGATGAAATGTGTCACTATCATTTAGTTTGAAGGTCTCTGTCTCTATTCATCTTGACCTTGCCCTCCCTCCTCTGAAAACAGCTATTTCCCCTGCTTAGATCCTCCCTTTTTCTCCTCTTTTCAATGCAACACAAGGGTCATTGTTAAAGTCCCATGAGCATATAGTTAGGCACAGAAAAAAAAATGTGTAGAAGAGAACAGAAGAACAATTGGAGTCATTAGCATGCATTAAGAATGAAGCAGCTTGGGGCACCTGGGTGGCTCAGTTGGTTAAGCGACTGCCTTCGGCTCAGGTCATGAGCCCCGAGACCCGGGATCAAGTCCCACATCGGGCTCCCTGCTCGGTGGGAAGCCTGCTTCTCCCTCTCTCACTCCCCCTGCTTGTGTTCCCTCTCTGGCTGTGTTTCTTTCTGTCAAATAAATAAAATATTAAAAAAAAAAGAATGAGGAAGCTTACTTAGTCATGGAGATGGAGAGAAAATAATGGTGATGAGAGAAAAATAAAACAGGGAAGAGTCATGAGGGAAGTAAAAGACATCATTAGAAAAGTGGTAGCAGTTAAGATTGGTGATGTATATGGCACCAGATTTTGGATGTCCATCACTCCAGGCTAAAGAGTCAGATGTAAATCTATAGATAATGGACAACTGAACCTTTTGAGCAAGAAGGGAGTTTGAAAAATACAATGCTTTGTTTTAGAGAGATTGATCTGGAAGATACTTATAACATGGATTTTATATGTGTAGACATTCTTATATCACTATCTAATGTACCCTAAAATGCCTCAGTGGAGTATGTTGTATACATGTATGTGTGTATAAATTAACTTTAATCTATACTTTAAGAGCAGTTGGTTAATTTGAATGATCCTAATCAGGGAAACCTACTCCAGAACTTGTTGGCCCGGTAGCTGGTGTTTATATTCCAGAACTGATTATAATGTCTTTCATTATCTTTAGCTCCAACTACTGTAGTGGGTTTATTAACTAATACAGAAGATGTTCGGTGTTAGAAATACTTTTTTATTGGTGATATATGTCATTCAAAGTATCTTGATTTGTCCAATGGGTTATACCTTTTGAAGCAGTACCCTAGTCCTAATACTGTTTATTCAACCCTTGGTTTAGACATTTAATGAAGGATTCAATCACTATATACCAATCAGACAACTAAATTATATTGCTAGAAGACTGTCACATAATCTACCTTTTGAGTGGATTCTCATCAGAATGCCTAAAATGATGAGTTACACTCCACTGAATTTGTAAGAAAAAATTATGACTATTTTTGGCATTGTTTCCTAATAGATGTTTCCATAAGTAGCAATAATCTGATACTTGTCTTTATCATATTTCCTAGCAGGTAGTAAAATCTTAAAAAAGCAAACTTGTGGCTCTCCCTTAACTATTAGAGACGACATATCTATTTTTTTTAAACAAAAACAAATAAACCAAAGAAATATTGATAATTGTGAATGGCCAAATTGGCTTGGGCCGGCTTTCAACAAAATAAAGGTGCCAGGCCAATTTTGAAAACACATCAATAACATCTGTGTGAGGGAATAATGGCGAACTAGTTATTTGTGGGAACACAAATATTTGGAAAAGGCTAAATTCAAAGTCTCTGCAAATTTTAAACATAAGAAATTTAACCTCAGATTTCATTAAACTTTTCTATTTAAGACATATATATTTTATTCAATAGTATCAACTTAAGAACATTATTATAAAATGCAAAATATATGTATCTTGAATTTTGTTTAGCAATTTTGATTAAAATAATAAGAGTTAGAAAGTAGAACTGGGAGAATAAAATAAACAGAAAAAATAGTTGGGTCAGGAAAAAGAAAGACGGAATTTATAAGATTGCCAGTGGTTTATCTAGAGGCATATTGCAGGCCCTCTGGAAGAGTATCTAGCATTGTGTGGGATGAAGGAACTTCACTGTGTTATAAAAACACAGCTGCACATCCTGTTCTATATAAATGCTATGTGAGGGTGACAGATTGTACGTAGGTACAGTGTGTACTCAGTTCGTTCTAATAAAGGACAATTTTATGTTTTGCCATTTTTAGCATAGTTCAGTCCATTCTGAAAATTACTCTCTATCTTCCCCAAAGAACAGCAAGAGAAGTTTGGATTGAAATATTTTCTTTAAAAAAAGAAAAACAATAAATATGTAATTGTAGATTTAGAAAAAAATAAGATAAATATGTATCTCACTCTATATGTTTGTCACTTAATCAGCTTTTTCCCCAAATTCTGACTGGTTCTATGGTAAACAGAAGAAAAATTACTTACACCAGACGTAATTTGAAATATGAAAAAATCCTCTTGCATACAAAACATTTCTAAAGTACTTAATGTTACTATTACTATGTTTTGAAATGGAGAAATTAACTGAATAGCATATAAAATGCTGCTTGGAGTACAGTAGGTATCAGTGAATCATGTTACATTTAAATGTATATATTGGAGCAAGAAGTAGAGTAAAAGATAATCAGCTCCTATTTACAAATCAATACAGATTAATTTATTGCATTAGCAACAGTTTTTTCTTAGAAGAACTAGCTTCAAGAAAAGCAAAGTAAGGATGCCTGCCGGGGTGGCTCAGTGGGTTAAATCCTCTGCCTTCGGCTCAGATCATGATCTCAGGGTCCCGGGATCCGGGCTCTCTGCTCAGCAGGGAGACCGCTCCCTCCTCTCTCTCTCTCTCCCTGCCTCTCTGCCTGCTTGTGATCTCTCTCTCTCTGTCAAATAAATAAATAAAACCTTAAAAAAAAAAAAAGGCAAAGTAAGGTGAACTATGTCAGAACCTTGTACGATTACAAAGGGGGCAAACTGGGCAGGTGGAGAGGTGGAGTCAGGGGACTGCCAAAGAGTTAATAGGTATGACCCAACTGCACTAATATCAAATTTGAATTACCAAAATACTAGAAAACATTGCAAATGCTTATACATACTTTATTATTGACATTTATTTGTAGAAAGAAGTAAGATAAAATGCCAGATTAGCAACCAGCTTGCTCTAGTCCTCCTAATCATTTTTAAAATATTTCAGTTCTAATTAGCTATTGCAGGTTAATACAAATTCACTTAAAGCTTTTAACTTTTCTTTATCTTTTAGCTTCCTATTGATAGGAATATAGTAATTCAATTCAGAAGTCGTAGTTAATTTTTTAAGTAGAATCTGGCAAGTCAGTTCTTGGATTTATATAAAGTTAAGAAACACTTTTATGTCTATGGTTAGAACACAAATTTTGACAAGATAGACATTCACTCAATAATGACAAATTTTATAGTGATGGGGTCTTTTTCCCTCCTAACTATAGATCAAAGAGAGGATATATTTCCAAACCAAGGGCATTTAAACATGCCAGAATACTGTAAATATGAGCCGAAAAAGAATATATACATATATATGTATGTGTGTAAGTATATTATAATTTTACTATTAATAGCTTATTTAAATAATGAAAAATACAAGAGACTTCAGTAAGAACAGCGATCTCTGAAAGATGAAACATGAACAAGCTGTGTTCTACAATCGCCCAGCTTACTGCTTAGGAAAGTGTCCAGGCTGCAGTGCAGACAGAAGGAACCCAGGAAAGAGCCAAGCAGACTCCCTAAGTTGAGGACAAGAAATGTGGCTAGAAGTCAGAGGACAAAGGAGCACAGAGCATCGAAATAGACAGTGGGAGAATTGAGTCATGTTCAGAGGTCCACCCTCAAGCACTCAGCTGCATATCAATAGGTGCAGAATGCAAGGGAACTACCTGGGACCAAGGAAAGGGCTCCCCCGAAACATTAGAGTAGTAATTTTCAACTGGAGCAATTTTTCCCCTAAGAATACACTTGGCAATAGCTCTAGATATCTTTGTTGTCACAGCTCGTAGGAAGAGACCTATACGGTCAAGTAGATAGAGGCCAGAGATGCTGTCAAACATGCTACAGTGTATGTGAGATCCCGTCAAAACAGTGAATTATCCGGTCTAAAATATCAATAGTACCAAGGTTGAGAAACCCTGTACTGAGGAAAACAGATGGAGGGCTCACAGAGGGCTTAATATCCCCATACATCTTCAGGAGAAAACCTCATAATTCATACAGTATCAAGCAGAATAGTGAGCAATAAGATAAATGTAACCAAGATTAGATGTTGACCTAGTTTCATCTAATAAAGCATAAGCACCTGCCAACAAAAATCTTAAACTATTTCTGAGTAACTTAACCACATTGTAAAATGAATCTCAATAATATTTTCAGGCATACAAAACATCCAGCACACAAACAAGATAAAACGTACCATGTCTGAATCCAAAAGAAAAAAAAAAACATTTAAAGAAATACAGATATATGGCACATGAAGAAGAGAAAAATAGTTAATCAAAACTGTCTCAGAAATGATATAAAGGATAGAATTCATAGTCTAGGAATTAAAAAATTATTATAACTGAATTCAAGAAACTAGAGGAAAGACTAAACATATTAAGTAGGCATGATGATGTAAATTTTAAAAAAATTAAAAAATAAAAGGTCCAAATTAAATTTCTGGAAATGAGAACAACATTTAGATATGAAAATTATACTAAAGGAGGTTAATAAGAGTCCTTGTAGGACTAATAAAAAAAAGTGAATATGAAGACTCAGTAATAAAAACCATTGGAAATGAAATACAAAAAGAAATTGACTTTAGAAAAAAATGAAGAGAGCATGAGTTGAACTGTGGGAAATTTTATGAGGCCAAATATTTTTTAATTGGAGACTCCAAAGGAAAGGAAACACTGTGAGAACTGGGGAAAAAAGTTTTGAAAAAAGAATGGTCAAAATGTTTCAAAATTTGACAAAAAAAAATAAAACCTTGTATCTCCAAAAATCTCAGCAAACCCCAAGCACAAGAAACCAAAAGAAAGATATGGTAAAGCATATCATCACCAAATCGCTTAAAACCAATGACACAGAAATCTAAAACCTGCCGGAGAAAACCATCTATTAGATACAAAAGAACCAAGATAAGGATGATTAAGGAATTCCCATCATAAATAATGTAAGTTAGAAGACAGTAGGAAAACACATTTAAAGTACTAAAAGAAAGGTACAGTCAACCTAAAATTTTACCTAGTGAATGTAACTTTTTAAAGTGAGGGTGAAATAAAGGCCATTTCACACAAGCAAAAGCAAAAAGAATCTATCACTTCCATAATAATACAACTGGTAACATTCAAGTCCTATAAGCAGATGAACAAAGTTACCAGATGGAAACCTGAATAAGGATGGAAGCACATTTGTCCTAGAAACTAAACAATGTGTTACATTTTAAAAAATGATTGTTTCCTTTCTGAACAGAAAACAATGGGATTTATAATACATAGAGAAGTAAAATATATGACAACAATAGCACAAAGGCGAGGGTATAATATTTTAAATAATATTTGAAATCTCCTATTCTATAATAAGAGCTTTATAGTACCAGTGAAGTAGTATTAAATGATTAGAAGTATGCATAAAGATGTATAGTCTAAACTCTCAAGAACCACTAAGATAACAGAAGAGTTTGTCTTAAAGAGTTTAAAAAAATTTTTTTTAAATAAAATAGTTTATGGAGCACCTGGGTTGCTCAGTGATTAAGCCCCTGCCTTCAGCTCAAGTCATGATCCCAGAGTCCCAGGATTGGGCCCTGCCTCAGACTGCCTGCTTGGAAGGAAACCTGATTCTCCCTCTCTCACTCCCACTTCTTTTGTTCCCTCTCTGGCTGTGTTTCTTTCTGTCAAACAAATAAAATCTTAAAAATAAATAAATAAATAGATGATAGATGATAGATAGATAGATAGATAGATAGATAGATAGATAAAATGAAAAATAAAGTAGTTTACCTTAATCTAAATAAGAAAACTATGAGTTTATGGGGCACCTGGGTGGCTCAGTTGGTTAAGCGACTGCCTTCTGCTCAGGTCATGATCCCAGAGACTGGGGATTGAGCCCTACATCGGGCTCTCTGCTCAGCTGTAGGCCTGCTTCTCCCCCTCTCACTCCCCCTGCTTGTGTTCCCTCTCTGGCTGTGTTTCTCTCTGTCAAATAAATAAAATCTTAAAAAAAAAAAAAAAAAAAAAACTATGAGTTTGTGTTAAGGAAACAGATCAACTGTAATCATTTAAAAAAAAAAAAAATCCTTGATTATTCCAAAAGAAGGCAATTGTTTCCAAAAGAAGGCAAAAACATAGAAAGGATAATACAGGGCACTGGGGTGGTTCTGTTTGCTTCTGTTTATTTTTTCCTGTTTTTTCCTTTCTTTTCCCTTCTTTTCTTTATTCTTTTTTATTCTAAATATACATATAGTTATTATATATATTTATAAGCTTCAAGGTAATCCTTCATTCCTATTCAATACTACCTCTGTATACAAACCAGTATTAATCTCCCTATATCTTTAGACAGTGGACTCCTCTAACAACAATAACAAGGGTTAAGCCTCTGCCTTCAGCTCAGGTCATGATCTCAGCTCATGATCTCATCATCCCTTATCATCTAGGAGCCTGCTTTTCCTCTATCCCTCCCCCCACTCATGGATTTTCTGTCTCAAATAAATAAATAAATAAATAAATAAATAAATAAATAAATAATTTATTTTTTTTAAAAAAAAGAATAGACAGGACGGGCAAGATGGCAGAGAAGTAGGAGACCCTAAACTATTGACCAGGACAATCTGAACACCCATGAGATCAGCCTGAGATGGAAGACTACCCACTTCTGGATCTCTATGGGGGCAGAAGAGCATCAGCAGAGACGTAAAGCAGAGCAGGAACTCTCAGACTGACTTCAGAGGAGAAATAGAAGCGGGAGGGAGCCAACAGAAGTGACTCATTGGATAGTAATACCCCAATACAAAAGTGCCCTATTCTCAGGGACCAGCATCAACTTGCAGTCTGGTTAAAAGCATTCAAAAGCAAAGGGTCTTCACCCTTGGCAGGGATATAAAACTACGACACCCGGCCAGGGATAGAAAGTGCTCCCTGGCGCTGCATGGGAGGGAACCTGGAGGTGCAGAGTCTCTTTAAAACTGCTACTTCTCCCCCCACCCCCTGCTGCTTTTTTTTTTTCTCACTGCTTGGGCCAGGGATGTGAAACCTGCAAAGGTGGCGACTGCAGACTTCCTTGCGACCTGTGGGGCCATGGGATCTCAGTTCTTCCTGTGTGGGGGTGCACTACAGAGAATCTCTGGGCAGAGATAAGGTCTCATGATCCAAAATCAGACACAGTCTCCCCGGCATGGGAGCAAAAGGACAAGCGGGGACCTCTGGCCCCATTCTGACTAGAGGCTGTGGGTGCACCCAATTATGAGAAATAGTAAGACAAAGGGAAAAATACAGAGAGAGTCTGTGTGCCCTGCACCATTCAGAGGGCTACTAAGTGAGGGCCCACTCTGAGATGGAGGTCTGGGCGCAGACATCTTGCTCTGGCCTGACTTTCTGAAAAGCTGCAAAAAACCACAAAAGACTAAACCCTCCAGAGAACAAAAGCCTGAAAACCTGGTTGCCATGGAGCCCAGCCCCTGGAAAGGGAATGGAGAGAAGCAGCCCAGGTAGAAGGGACTGAAAAACAGCGCAGCAGGCCCCTCCCCCAGAAGGCAAGCCAGAAGCACACGAGGACAACATCAAAACTGTAAAACCCCAACATCGAGGGGAAAGGCAATATATTAAGCTCCTGGTACTGCCCCAAAAGCTGTACACTTTATAGATACAGCTTTTCACCTTATTTTCTTTTTAACTTTTTTCTTTTTTTATTTTTAAAGATTTCACTTTATTTTTAAATTCATTCTCATGGTTTTTGTTCTTATTTTTTAACCCACTTATTATTACAATGTGATACTTAATACAACACTCCATAATAACTTTTTACCTTGAACTTTTTCAAACACATACCTGTGTTTTGTTGTTGTTGTTGTTGTTGTTGTAGCTTCTGTTTGCTTCTGTTTGTTTTTTCCTGTTTTTTCCTTTCTTTTCCCTTCTTTCCTTTATTCTTTTTTATTCTAAATATACATATAGTTATTATATATATTTATAAGCTTCAAGGTAATCCTTCATTCCTATTCAATACTACCTCTGTATACAAACCAGTATTAATCTCCCTATATCTTTAGACAGTGGACTCCTCTAACAACAATAACAATCCACACCCAGAAAGATCTGAAATATTTTCCTTGCCCACAATAAGCATTCACACTCACCTTCCCATCCTATTCTTCTGTCAGTATTTCTATGTAATTCTTTTGCCTTTGTAATATATATATTCTGGTCTTGTGGGTCATTTGGGTTGGGTTTAGATTTTTGATTTCTTCAACTTTCTTTTACTTTGGATTTTTTTTCTTCTCTACTCTGTTGTAGTTTTGTACCATATAAATCCTACCATTTGGGCCCATTCTGGCTGGGTTTTTACTTGCTTCTTTTCTCCTTTTCTCTCTCTTTTTTCTTTCATATTCCTTTTTAGTGGTGACTTCTGATTGCTCTGAAAATTTCCAATGAGCAACTCACCTGGATAGTGGTTGATATATTCAGCTATATATCCCCTCAACCACCCCTCGCCAAAATGACTTGGAGGAGGAACAACCAACAGAAGTAAAACCCAGAGACTGCAACCTCTGTCACAGAATTACTGAAAATGAACATAAACAATATAACAGAAATGGAATTCAGGGTAGCAATCATCCAAGCAATGGCTAATTTGGAAAAGAACATTAGTGGCAAGATAGAAGCTCTAAGGACAGAAGTGAAAACCAAAATAGTAGAGGTTAAAAAGGCATTTAATGAGATGCAATCTAATTTAAATACACTAACAGCCAGGGTAGGTGAAACTGAAGATCATATTAATGATTTAGAAAACAGATGGATTAAGAAGGAGGAATAAGAGAAGTCTTGGAAAAAACAGTTAAAATCCCATGAAAATAGAATTAGGGAAATAAATGACGCAATGAAATGCTCCAATGCCAGAAGTATTGGAATCCCCAAAGGAGTTGAGAGAGACAGAAACCTAGAAGATATAGTTGAACAAATCATGGAAGAAAATTTCCCTAATCTAGGGAATGAAACAAGTGCTCATGTCCTAGAGGTAGAGAAGACACCACCCAAGATCAATAAGGCCAGAAAAACCTCCAGGCACATAATTGTGAAATTCATGAATCATAAATACAAAAAATATTTCTTAAGGGAAGCTAAGGGGAAGCAATCCCCTACGTACAGAGGGAGGACCATCAGAATAATGCCAGACCTATCCACAGAAGCCTGGCAAGCCACAAAGGGCTAGCAAGACATATTCAGGAAATTACATGAAAAAAAAAAATATGTAACCAAGAATAATGAACCCAGCAAAGTTGACTTTCAAAATGGGAGAGAAATGAAAAGTTTCCAGGACTGTCAAGGTCTAAAAGATTATGCAAACACCAAGCCAGCACTACAAGAAATATTAAGAGGGGTTCTATAAAAGAGAAACAAACCCAAAAGTGACACAGAACAGAAATTTACAGAGGTAATCTATAGAAACATGAACTTCACAGGCAACATGATATCAATACAAAGATATCTATCAATAATCATTTTCAATGTGAATGGCCTAAATGCTCCAATAAAAAGGCACAGGGTTGCAGACTGGATAAAACGACAGACCCAGCCATATACTGTTTAAAAGAGACACATTTTGAATCTAAAGACACTTCCATATTGAAAGTGAGGGGATGGAGGACCACCTTTCATGCCAATGGACCTCAAAAGAAAGCCGGGATAGTGATCCTCACATCAGAAAAATTAGATTTTAATCTAAAGACTGTAGTCAGAGACACAGACGGACAGTACATCATTCTCAAAGGATCTATACACCAAGAAGATCTAACAATTGTAAATATTTATGCCCCCAACATGGGAGCAGCCAACTAGATAAGCCAACTATTAAGCAAAATAAAGAGTCATATTGATATGAATACATTAGTTGTAGGAGATCTTAACACTCCACTCTCAGTAATGGACAGGTAATCTAAACAGAAAATCAACAGAGAAACAGGAGCTTTGAATGGACACATTAGACCAGATGGATCTCATATATATATTCAGAACATTCCACCCTAAAACAGCAGAATACTCATTCTTCTCGAGTGCACATAGAACTTTACCCAGAATAGAGCACATGCAAAGTTACAAATCAGGGCTCAACTGATACCAGAAGATTGAGATTATTCCCTGCATATTCTATGACCACAGTGCCTTGAAATTGGAACTCAATCACACTCTCAGCAGGGAAAAAATGACAGTCTTCCCTCTGAGATCAAGAACAAGACAAGGATGCCCACTCTCACCATTATTGTTCAACATAGTGGTAGAAGTCCTAGCAACAGTAATCAGACAACGGAAAGAAATAAAAAAATATTCAAATTGGCAAAGAAGAAGTCAAACTCTCTCTCTTTGCAGATACCATGATATTCTATGGGGAAACCCAAAAGACTATATCCCCAAACTACTAGAAGTCATACAACAATTCAGTAATGTGGCAGGATAAAAAAATCAGCACACAGAAATCAATTGAGTTCTTATACACTAACAATGAAAATATAAAAAGAGAAATCAGAGAATCGATTCCATTTATTATAGTGCCAAAAACCATAAGATACCTAGGAATAAACCTAACCAAAGAAGTTAAGGATCTGTACTTGAGGAACTATAGAATACTCATGAAAGATATTGGAGAAGACACAAAAAGATGGAAGAGCATTCCATGCTCATGGATGGGAAAAATAGACATTGTCAAAATGTCTATACTGCCCAGAACAATCTATACTTTCAATGCCATTTCAATCAAAATTCCACCAACATTTTCCAAAGCGTTGGAACAAACAATCCTAAAATTTATATGGAACCCAAAAAGACCCCCAATTGCTAAGGAAATGTTGAAAAAGAAAAACAAAGTTGGGGGCATCATGTTACCTGATTCCAGGCTTTATTACAAAGCTGTGATCACCAAGACAGCATGGTACTGGCACAAAAACAGAAAAATAAACCAAGAAATAGAATAGAGAGTCCAGATATGGACCCACAAATCTATGGTCAAATTGTCGTCAACAAAGCAGGAAAAAATATCTAGTGGAAAAAAGACAGTCTTTTCAATAAATGGTGCTGGGAAAATTGGACAGCTACATATAGAAGAATGAAACTAGACCATTCTCTTACACCACACACAAAGGCAAACTCGAAATGGATGAAAGACCTCAACATGATGCAGAAATCCATCAAAATCCTGGAGGAGAACATAGGCAGTAACCTCTTTGACATCAGCCACAGCAACTTCTTTCAAGACACGTCGAAAGGCAAAGGAAAGAAAAGCGAAAATGAACTTTTGGGACTTCATCAAAATAAAACTTCTGCACAGCAAAGGAAACAATCAACAAAACAAAGAGGCAACCCACGGAATGGGAGAGGATATTTGCAAATAACACTACAAACAAAGGGCTGATATCCAAGATGTATAAAGAACTCCTCAAACCCAACACCCAAAAAAGAAGATGATCACATCAAAAAATGGGCAGGAGACATGAAGAGGAAATACTCCATAGAAGACATACAAATAGCTAACAGACACATGAAAAAATGTTCAACATCACTAGCTATCAGGGAAATTCAAATAAAATCCACATTGAGATACCACCTTACACCAGTTAGAATGGTCAAAATTAACAAGACAGGAAACAACAAGTGTTGGAGAGGTTGTGGAGAAAGAGGAACCCTCTTACACGGTTTGTGGGAATGCAAGTTGGTGCAGCTGTTTTAGAAAACAGTGTGGAAATTCCTTTAAAAACTAAAAATAGAACTACCAAATGACCCTGCAATTGCACTATTGGGTATTTACCCCAAAGATACAGATGTAGTGAAAAGATGGGCCATATGTACCCCAATGTTCATTGCAGCAATGGCCACAATCGCCAAACTGTGGAAAGAGCCAAGGTGTCCTTCAACAGATGAATGGATAAAGAAGATATGGTACATATATACAATGGAATATTACACCTCCATCAGAAAGGATGAATACCCAACTTTTATAGCAACGTGGATAGGATTGGAGGAGATTATGCTGAGTGAAATAAGCCAAAGAGAGAAAGTCAAGTATCACATTGTTTCACTTACTTATGGTGCATAAGAAGTAATATAGAGGACAGTAGAAGGAAGAAAGGAAATGGGAAGTAGGGTAAATCTGGAAGGGAAACAAAACATAAGTGACTTTAGACTCAGAAACAAACTGAGGGTTTGGAGAGGAGGAAGTGGGGGGAATGGGTGAGTCTGATGGTGGGTATTAAGGAGGGCACGCATTGCATGGATCACTGGGTGTGGGGCATAAACAATGAATCTTGGAACACTGAAAATAAGTAAATTAATTTAAAAGAAAAGAAGAAAAAGAAAACAAGAAAAAGCTTGGTAAATTATAAGTTTTTATCTGAACATTAGTTACTATTGTGATCTAATATTTTCAGCAATGTATTTTGAATCAATAAATTCCAAGTTATTTGAAAAAAAAGAATAAACTTTTTTAAAAAGTTTTAAAAGTAAAATTTTTATTTGTAGACAATATGATAGTCAATGTAAAAAAAAAAAAAAAACTGATGAAATAGACCAAAAAAATCATCAGTGAATTTCAGAAAAATGTAGGTCAGAAGATCAATTTCAATAGAATTTAATAGAATCTCAATTAATTTAACTGAATTTCTATAGATCGGTCACAATTTCCAATCAAAAATAAATAAAACAAAGCATCTACAATAGAATAAGAGAATATGAAATGCTCAATAAAAAATCTGACAAAATATATGCAAGACCTGTGAACTGAAAACTATGAAATATTACTGAGAAAAATCAAGAAGACCTAAATAAACTGAGATAGATATTCATGTATCAGAAGAATTAATATTGTTAAGATGCCTATCTTCCCCAATTTAAACATAGACCAATGTAATTTCAATTTAATTCCCATCATAGGTTTTGTATAAATTGACAAGTTCTTTCTAAAATACAAATGGAAGTACGAAGTACCTAAATGTACATAACCTAACATAACCAAAATTAAATAAAAATAAATAAGTACTGAATAAAGAAGACTGAAGGACTGACTGATTTTCAGAATTATTTATAATGCTATAAATTATTATAGTCCAGGTGGTATGGTGGTGGCATAACACAAGGAGATACACAAGGAGATTAATAGAACAGAACAGAGAGTAGAGTCTAGAAATAGATTCCAAAATTCATGAACAACTGATTTCTAATAAAGGTGCAAAAGCAATTCAGCAGCTAAGTAATAGTTTTTCTAGCAACAAATGACGTTGAAAATTGGGTAGTCCTAAAAAAAAATTACAATATTACAATCCATACCTTAAAATAAAAGTAGTTCATAAACTCAGTGTAAAATCTAAAACTTACAGAGGTAAATATAGAAAAAATTCAGTGATCATGGTTAGGAAATGATTTTTTAAGTATGGCAACACAGCAACAAAAGCATGATTCATAAAATAAAATATCAGTATGTCGGACTGCATAAATGTTAAGAACGGCTCTGTAAAAGACACTGTCAGAAGAATGAAAAGACAAGCTACAGACTAGGAGAAACATACTTGCAAAGCATATAGCTGATAAAAGATTTGTGTACAGAATGTATAAATAACACTTGTGACTCAATAATAAAAGTCCAATTAAAAATGCACAGAAGACTTGAACAGACACTTAATGAAAGAAGATACAAATTAGCACATGAATGGATGTTTAACATCAGTAACCATTTAGGAAATGAAACAAGCCACAAGAAGATAGCTTTACATTCCTATTATGTGGCCTATAATACCAAAGACTAACAATACAAATTAATGGTGAAGAAGGTATGGGAAGTTGAATTTGTTCCATTGCTGATGGAAATAGTGCAACCGCTTTGCAAAACAGTTTAGCAGCTTCTTTTTCTTTCTTTATATATATATTATTTTTTATAAATATAAATATATATATAATTTATTTGACAGAGAGAAACACAGCTAGAGAGGGAACACAAGCAGGGGGAGTGGGAGAGGGAGAAACAGGCTTTCTGCTGAGCAGGGAGCCAGATGCAGAGATCGATCCTGGGACTCGATCCCAGGAGTCCAGGATCATGAACTGAGTTGAAGGTAGAGGCTTAACTACTGAGCCACTCAGGCACCCCAGTTTAGAAGTTTCTTAAAATGATAAACACATACCTACTATATGACCCAGCCGTTAGCCCTAGGTATTTCCTAGAGAAATGAAACATATTTTCACACAAAGACTTGCACACAAATGTCATAGCAAGTTATTTATAACACCCCGAAACTGGAACTGACCCAAATATCCATCAACAGGTTATTCAATAAACAAATTGTAGTATGCCACTTCAATGGAAATCTATTTTGCAATAAAATAGAATAAGTAGTTTATATAAGCAACAACATGAATGATTTCAAAATAATTATGCTGGGTGTAAAAAGCCAGAAAAAAAAATGGTACCTACTATACAATTTTCTAAAATTCTAAACTCTAGAAAATGTAAGTTAATCTGTATGCTAAAACAAAACAAAACAAAAACAGATCGATGACTGAGGATGAGGAATGGTTGAAAAGAACTAGGAGAGGGATTACGAGTAGCATGAGGATTTGGGGGAGAGAATGATGAATATATTCATTATTTTGATTGTGGTTTATATACACACATATTTTACAGTTAAAACATATGAAGTTTATTGTATATCAGTTACACACCAATAAAACTGTTGAACAAAACATACTTCCAGCTTCTGTGAGATAACGGCATAAACCTGCAGAATTTCCTATGAAAGCATCCTGCTGCATAGCTCATGTTCCCTTCAAAAGTACAGAAAAGAATGAATTAAGAATAAAATTATGTGGCAGAAAATCAAAGGATATAGTTTCAAATATTTTTTTTTTTTGCTCTTGAAAGAAAGCACAAACACTAAGCAACAGAATAATAGCTCCTAGAATATTACTGAGTTCAAAATCACAGGAAATAATATAAGAAACATTAAATCTAACTGCAAATTGATGGGTGAATAGAAATGCAGAATCAGGGCACCTGGGTGGCTAAGCCTCTGCCTTCAGCTCAGGCCATGATCTCAGGGTCCTGGGATTAAGTCCCACATCAGGCTCTCTGCTCAGCAGGCAGCCTTTTCCCTCCTCTTTCTCTGCCTGCCTTTCTGCCTATTTCTGATCTCTCTGTCAAATAAACAAAAATCTTAAAAAAAAAAAAAAAAAGGAAATGTGGAATCAGGAAATGGTAAATTTCTTAACATGTTGCTTTTTTTCTGCCTTTAAAGTGAGGATTGCCTAAGTACAAACTGAAAAAAACAGCTAGGAAAACTTAAACATAGTCACTTAGAAGTAACTAAGGAAGGGGTTGGAAAGATATTAAATGCTTGAAATTATTCAGAGGGTTCTCTATACATAGCAAATACCCACAGGTCCTAAAAAGATCCAAGCACAATGTGGGCTGCCTTATAAATGTCCAGTAGTGAAGAAAACTTCCTGAACCAATAACCAATTTCTCCGCAACAAAATGGAGATTATTCCTAAATGGAATGATACCCTGGAATTGTTACAAATAAAATAAATAGATGAATTTATAAAACATCTGTAAGTGCTTTAAGCCAGGGCTGGGGTAGCGGGGGGGGGGGGTGGGCAGGAAACTGAAGTCTCATTCACTGATTTGGTTTTGTTTTGTTTTGTTTTGTTTTTAACCAATGAGAAACACAGATATACTAGTAGTACTTAAAAACTCTTGGCTAAACTATGTGGTTCATTTTTATTTATTTATTTTTATTTTGGAAATCATAGCAGAGGCTAGTTTTTAGCAAATCAAGATCTTATATTAGGCATTATTCTTATAATAATAATAAATCATCTCTCTTCTCTGACAACATATTTCTGATCTTCCATAAGTCATATTAACAAAGTGAATAAGTGAATACAGGACAACATAAGATAAATCAAATACAATAGAGATATCACCAAAAAAACCCCAGAATACAGAAGTTCATTAAGACAGAGGCTAACAAGCTTAAAGTTAAAGCATGACAGAAAAGCAATAGAATCATAGAGAGGGCAAATAACCTCCAAATTAGTAAATCAATCTGATGCAAAGATTCAAAGGCCCTTCCTAATTCCAAGGTGTTACAGTACTGAGAACAGCAATAATACAGAGCAAGGGAATAATGCAACAGTTAAAACTAGTCAGATGAAAAACTGGGGGATCTTGGTAATAAATGGCGGTGGAATTGTTAAAACACAAAGAATGGCAAAGAAAGAGTGGAGTGTAAGACCTGATGAAAGGTTGCCCAGCAGACAAGGGGACTGAAAGATTGGTAGAGAGAGCAAAGGATATCATTCTGGGTACCACTTTTCAGGAATATTGGGAGTTGGGCTCAGATGTACATTAGTAGAGGGTTAGAGTTGATTAAGACTCTCAAGTAAAGGAGTTTTACCTTTACCATTTAAACATATGTAAAAATAAATTGTCTAGAGGCATAAAAACAACAACAAAAAATACGGAAGCAGCCAGAAATGGGGGAAGCCAGAACCCTGATCATTTCAATGTATCTCTCCTACCTAATGCCAAATACAGCCATAAAGTAGTTTTTCATCACACCTTCCATATATTCCATATATGTAATAATTTCCTAGAGCTATCATAACAGATAACCAAGAACTGGGTGCGTTCAAACAAGATAAATTTATTTTCTCACAGTTCTGAAGTCCAGAAGCACAAAATGAAGCTGTCAACAGGGCCACCCTCCCTCCAGAGGCTCCCAGGAAGAATCTGTTTTTTGTCTCATCCAGCTGCTGGTGGCTGCAGGTATTCCATGGCTTGTGGCCACATCACTCCATTCCCTACCACCAGTGTCAGCCTGCCTCCTCCTTCTTTCTGTTTCCTCCTCCGTGTGTGTGTTTTATTAAGGATACATGTGACTGCATTTAGGGCTGACCAGATTATCCAGGATAATCTCCTTGCAAGCAGTATTAAGGAATATCCATTCTTTTGCTATATTATGTGTATAATATTTCTAAGTTCTGGGAATTAAGACATACCTGTTGGGGGAACTACCATCCAACCTCTCCGAAAAAAATGTGTGTGTGTGTGTGTGTGTGTGTCTGTGCGTGTGTGTCTGTGTGTGTGTGTAGAGTGTATATAACCATAATTTGCAAATAACAATAAAACACATAATACTTTTTTAAAATACATAATACTTTTAATTGTAAACTCTGTCAATTGATTCTCATGGAATGCTTTCACAGATTTTTGCTTAAGTCTTTTATCCTTGACTAAGCTATAGTTTCACTTCACAAAGAATGTTGGTCAACATTTTAGTTTATATTAATAAGATCAAGGTAAAATAATGAAGACAAATGTGAGAACTTTACTCATTCAACAATGCAGTAAGCAAATTTTTGCTGAATTGGCTAACAGATTTTTAATTCTGAAAGGGTATTTCTTCATGTATTTTTATGTTAGTCACAATGTAACAGCTACAGACAGCACATACTTTGAAGTTTAACCTGCATTATTAACATTTTCTCCATAAATTTCTTAAGTCTAGACAATCAACAAAACAATAAATCAAGTCCTGATTTGTGGCACTTGTTGATTTCAATAAATATTTCAATATTTGGTGTAAATATTCCTACCACTGAATTCAACCTACTAATATGAAATTACTAAAAGCAGAGTTGGGAAGAGATATTTGGTAGCATAGCATGTAATTATATAGTGTTTCCTCCATTTAGATGCTATAATATAAGAGCATATATAGTAGTACATAATCAGATATATAGTATTATGTATAAAATATACATAATAGTACAATGTTCTAAAATAAGAAGTTGATATTTGTTTTGTTTTCAATATAGTTTTTAAATTTTAAGTTTTAATTTTTAGTTTTAGTAATGGCTATGTCTAACAACTGGTTTGCAATATTCTTGAAAATTTAAGTTGGCTCTCACTAATTATTAAGAGCTGGTTTCAACATATCACAATGTAATATGACAAGGAAGAATCAGCAGAAACATTTTCAAATTTTTACATGTGTTACACTGAAGTTTATCAAAGTTTAGCACTTTTAGTCAGAGAAAATGCATTTTAGAGTCTTCTGTCTTTTCTAGGACTACTGATACAACCCCTACTCAGGGCTGGATCCAAAGAAACACACTAAGTTTTTTATTAAAGGTCTCAATAATTCAATTATAATAAGCAGAACAGAAAGGCAACTTTCCTGCTCTACATTTTGAAAAGTTTCAGCTGTGCCTACTGGCCTACTGACGAGTCTCCAGGTGAATTTCCTAAGAGAGAGCTTACTGATGAATTCTAATTATACCTAATTCCATATTCACCAACAAATACACAGTTTATTATGTGGCATTAGGCAAGTCACTTCCTTTTTCCTGGCAGTTTCTTAATCTACAAAATGTGGATGTCCTATCCCACAAGGGTGTAGTAAAGTATAACAAATTAAAAAATATTATATATCCAAAATCCAATTGCACCATTAAAAACAGTAATGAAGAAAATTAGTAGGAAACTATGACAACTCCTTTGGAACCAAGCCATTAATTTTTAAATAAGGAAAGAAAAAACATAAAAGAACAGCCTCATCATGATCTTTTATAACTTCTCTTTTGGGAGAAAGGAATCACGCAACAGTTGCTCTCTCACAGAGGAAAATAGAGAGAGGCATGTGACCCCAGCCTATTTCTATTATGCTAGCATCTGCAATCATTAGGTTCAAGTGGCATTTTAAAAAATTATTTTCTGCAAAAGAGTCCCAAGGAAACAATAATTATCATTTAATGGGATTCACAGTGGCACAATAAATATCACTGCTCTTCCCCACCTGAGTTCTGAACCAATTGCGAAAGGCAGATGGGCGTCAAAATATCTTCTTTATTCCTGATTATGGAGAATGTGTCTTTTATTGGAGAATTAATGAACACCATAATAAAACAGACTTACTCACTATGATAAAGGCAGAGGGAGATCACTATCTACTCCTGTTCCAGAATGAGGCCTTGATCACTTAGAGCATGGGAGATTTAGACAGGATATCTATTTTCTCAGAGAGGAAGGGGGTAGAAAAGAGAGAAGGGGAAGAGAGGGAAAGAGACACCCCTCATACATAGCTTCTCCTTCTAAGTTCACCCATCAGGTAAGTCTTCACTGGTGGATAAGTGGCTGATGAGGAACAGCAAGACGCAGAATGTTATACTAAAGAAGCTCTCTAAATAGGAAGGAAACTTCAGGAGTAGAGAAACCTCATCTTTCACAACCCTCTCTCACACTCAAAATTATTGTTGTAGGAAAAAAGAGAGAGGTAGAAGTTGTCCTGGCAGAGTATTTGGGATCAAGGATGAGGACATGTCCTTTTAGTTCACCTCTAAGCAATGTCAAACTCAGTACTAGGAGCTCAGAGAAGTCAAGCAACTTAAGAAAGGTCACACAGCCAGCAGAGGTGTATGACTAGACTACATGCTCTTTCAATGCAGAAATTATACCTTAATAACTACTTAATAACAGTAGCTTAATAATAGCTTGACACGTTGTAAATATTTGTGGAAGGAGAAAGGAAAGGAAGGAAGGAAAGAAGGAAAGAAACTCAAACCCATGTCTGAATAGGTGCTCCTACCACTCTACATTGCCTCAGTGTGATATTATAGCTGGGCTTTGATGACTTCTGGAATCTTATCACTCAGAAGGAGGTACTATTGAATGATCATATTCTTATTCTTAAGAAGAGTAATTCTCTAAGGGCAATGTGCTCAGTGTTCCAGCTAGCTCAGATATTGTACTGGCTGCATGCTGAGATGATATATTATCTCACGGGTCCTCAAACTAGACTGAGCAAAAAAATGAATTGCACCTAATACATAATGGTGTTTATAATCATATTTAAAATCAGCATGTTCTGCCATAAATAATAGTGTAACTAGAAGTTTTCATTAGCATATTTTAGGCAACATTTTTCAACACAATATACAAGGCTAGGGTTGTCACTCTTATGCTATTTGTTAAAGATTTTTCTTACAACACTGACAAACATTGATATATGGGATTTATCCCTTTAACTCATATATTCAAGAGATGATTTTCTTGGGCGCCTGGGTGGCTCAGTGGGTAAAAGCCTCTGCCTTCGACTCAGATTATGATCTCAGGGTCCTGGGATGGAAGCCTGCATCGGGCTCTCTGCTCAGTGGGGATCCTGCTTACCCCTGTCTCTCTGCTTGCCTCTCTGTCTACTTGTGATCTCTCTGTCTGTCAAATAAATAAATAAAATCTTAAAAAAAAAAAAAAGAGATGATTCTCCATCATGCCCATAAGCAAACAATAAATACCATTTAAAAATCACAGGAATGGGTACCTGGGTGGCTTATTTGGTTAAGTGTCTGACTGTTGCTTTCAGCTCAGGTCACGATCTCATGGGTCATGGGATTAAGCTTTGCATCAGGTTCCATGCTCAGTGCAGAATCTGCTAGGGATTCTCTCTCTCCTCTCCTGCTGCCCCTCCTCCTGCTTATGCCTCTCTCTCTCTCTCTCTCTCTCTCTCTCTCTCTCTCTCTCTCTCTCTCTCGTAAATAAATAAATAAATCTTAAAAAGAAAAAAATCACAGGCAATCCATTGGTCAAAAAATTTAGGTAAGCAGAAAAGTCAGTGTTGGAGCTCAAGTTGTTTTTCCCCTGTTCACATTTTCTGGGAGTTATGGGTTCTATTTACAAAGAAAAACTAACCCTTCAGTATGTACAATGAGCTATTTAAATATTAACATGAAATTTCAAAATGCTTTATATTAGAGGAACAGCTACTAAATCACCTAACCAGTAAATGTGAATCACTCCTTTTTTGAAGTTTCTCACATAGATGTGCTATTAGACGCGCCTTTCAGAGTCTACTCTGTTGACCTTAGACAGACGCTAGTTCTCCTCTGGGTCTCAGTTACAGTTTTGGATCATAGGGATGCTAATCATGAACATGGTTTACAGGAACACCAAGGCCTGGACCAACTGACCTCTTACTTTTATAGCCATAAATATCAATCTATGATGATTATGTAAAGAGTTGCAATTTCAGACAAGTGGGATCCAAGGTAGTTGAGTGGCAGTATTGCTGTTCTCATCCAGCTGCCCTCCTGCCCCCACAGCAGTTTCAGGAGCAGCGCTGCGTGGCTGTGGTTAGTGTGTTGGCTGAGTCAGCATCCGCTACGGTGATGTGAAGGATCACGCCTACACGAGACCTGTTCCTCCAACCAGGAAAGCTGATCTCCTTCAGGGCAGTAACACTCCACAATCAGGCCTACATTGCAACTCAGCCTCCACAAAACTTATTCACGTCCTATTTAGTCTGTTGATCCCACTTCCTCAGTAGTAGTTTCCTATTCCTTTTGTAATAAAGTACCACAAATTTAGGGGGTTAAAATATCACAGATTTATTCTCTTACTTCCTTAAGGAAGAAGTCCTGCATGGTGTGTAGCTATAGTCAAGACATTAACAGGGCTGTGTGCATTTATGGAGGCTCTGGAGAAGACACACACCCTCTCCTAAAGGCCACCCCCGGTCCTTGGCTCAGTTATACCCTCTCCTCACACAGCTACACCCTAGCTCCCTGGCTTTTCTTTCATATGCATGCTGCCCTCTAGCCAGAAACAGTTCTCAATTTTAAGGATGAATGGGATTAGATTGAGACCACCTCATAATCAAGGTTCATCTCATTTCAAAGTCCCTGCTCTTTTTTTTTTATTTAATTTTATTTTGTTCAGTGTTCCAAGATTCATTGCCCATTCCCCACACCCAGTGCTCCATGCAATAGGTGCCCTCAGTACCCACCAAGACCCTGTTTGTTTCTGAGTCCAAAGTCTCTCATGTTTTGTTTCTTTCCCCGAATTACCCTACTTCCCATTTCCTTTCCTTCTCCTACTGTCCTCTACATTACCACTTATGCACCATATGTAATTGAAACCATGTGATGCTTGTCAAAGTCCCTGCTCTTAATCAGATCTGCAAGGTCCTTTTTTGTCATTATACTAGTCCATCTTCTCCAGAGAAAAAGAGCGAATGGAATGTATGTGTGTGTATGTGTGTGTGAGAGAGAGAGAGAGAGAGAACAAGGGAGAAAAAGACTTATTTTAGAAATTTGTGTAATAGAGTTGCACAGACTGGCAAGTATAAAATCAACAGGATCGAAGGGAGCAAGATGGAGGAGAAACAGGAGACCCTGTTTCAATTGGTCCCCTAAAGTGAGCTAAATATGTACCAGAACACTCTGAACACCCATGAAATCAGCCTGAGATGTATGACTACACACATCTGGATCTCTGCGGGGACAGGAAAGCATCAGTGGAGAGGTAAAGCAGAATGGGAGTGCTTGGACTGATATCAGATGATAAACAGAAGGGAGGGAGCCACCAGAAACCCCATCAGAAAGTAATACCCCAATATGAAAGGGTCCTATGCTTGGGGACCAGCATCAACTTGGAGTCTGGTTAAAATCACTCAAAACCAAAGGGTCTTAAGGGGCAACTGGTGGAATCTGACCACCATGGGCATGGACTTAAACCTGTGTTCCCAGGAGGGCCATAGCTGGTGCTCACCTGTACCTTAGTGAGACCGGTGGGGACTCCCTGAGCCCAGGGCATTCCCCTGCTAGCACCATCACTCTGGCTGGGCGTACCCCACCCACTCTGAAGGCCTCTCGGCCCACTGCCTTCCACAGGATGTGTGGGGCCCCTGCAGCAGAGGGCACCCGGCCTGGGTATGAGCTCCAGACAACGAACCTGGCAACAGCAGGTTCACCCAAATCAATATCGTTCATGGTTTCTGTGGCACAGGGGTACAGAGACAAGCAGGGGACTCAGGAGACTGTTGTGGCAGTAACTTGGGATGCTCATCACCTGTGAGAGGTGGCAGTGTGCAAGGGAGTTTGCAGAGGGAGAATCTGTATGTTCTGGACCATCCAGAAGGGAGCAGACTGAGGCTTCTGTCTGAGAAGGAGGTCTGGGTGCAGACAGCTTACTTTGCTCTGACTCTCCCAAAGCCCCCTAAAGTCACAAAAGAACAAAAACCTTCAGAGAACAAAAGTCTGAAAACCCAGTTTCCATGGAGCCCAGCTCTTGATAGGAGGCAGGGTGACTCAGCCTAGATTGACTGAAAAACAACACAGCAGGCCCCTCCCCTAAGAAGGCAAGCCAAAACAACAAGAGGACAACCATCAAAGGGTCTCCATAAAACTGTAAAACCCCAACATCTGGGAAAAAACAATATATTAAGCTTCCCGTACTGCCCCCAAACCTAAATATTTTATAGATACAGCTTTTCTTTTGTTTTCTTTTAAATTTCTTTTCATCATTAAAATTTTTTTTGAGATTTTAAATTTCTTCTCACAATTCTTGTTCTTTTATTTTTTAAGCAATTTAACATTACAACTTGATTTATTTATTTATTTATTTATTTAATATTTTATTTATTTGACAGAGAGAAACACAGCCAGAGAGGGAACACAAGCAGGCGGAGTGAGAGAGGGAGAAGCAGGTCAATGCGGGGCTCCACCCTGGGGTCTCCGGGATCATGACCTGAGCCGAAGGCAGTCGCTTAACCAACTGAGCCACCCAGGCACCCCTATTTATTTATTTTTTTAAAGATTTTATTTATTTGACAGAGAGAAACACAGCCAGAGGGTGAACACAAGCAGGGGGAGTGAGAGAGGAAGAAGCAGGCTTCCTGCCAAGCAGGGAGTCCAATGTGGGACTCTATCCCAGATCTCTGGGATCATGACCTGAGCTGAAGGCAAATGCTTAACTAACTGAGCCACCCAGGCGCCCCTACAACTTGATTTTTATACAACATTCCATAATAACTTTTTAACTTGAAAATTTTTCATACATATACCTGTTTCTTTCTTTCTTTCTCTCCTTTTTTTAAAAAAAATATACATATAGATATAAGCTTCAAGGTAATCCTTCCTTCCTATTCAATACTACTTCTATATATAAACCAGTTCTAAATTCCCTATATCTCTAGAAAGTTGAGTCCTCTAACAAAAATAACAAGATATACCCAGGAGGAACTGAAATACTTTCCTTGCCCACATCAAGTGTTTGTAACCACCTTCCCATCTTATTCTTCTGTCAGTGTTTCTGTGTATTTGTTTTTGTCTTTGTACTATATAAATCTTATTCTTGGGGGTCATTTTGGCTGGGTTTTGCTTTTTTTTCTCCTTTCTTTTACTTTTGACGGTCTTTTTTGTTTATTCTTTTTGGTTTTGCACCATATAAATTCTACCTTTGGGGCCCATTTTGCCTGGGTTTCTTCTTTCTCTTTTTCTTTTTCTCTTTCTTTTTTCTTTCTTCTTTCTTTTTGGTGGTGACTCCTGATTGCTTCCAAACCTTCCAATGGGCAACTTCCCTGGATTGTAGTTGATATTCAGCTACACATCCCCTCAACCACCCCTCACCAAAAAGACTCAGAGGAGGCACACCCAACAGAAGAAAAATTAAGAGACTGCAACCTGTCACAGAATTACTGGATATGGACATAAACAATATGACAGAAATGAAATTCAGGGTAGCAATTATCCAAATAATGGCTAAGTTGGAAAAGACCATTAGTGGCAATATAGAATCTCAAAGGGTGGAAGTGAAAGCTGACCTGACAGAGATAAAAAAATTCCATCAATGAGATCCAATTTAATCTAAATACTCTAGCAGCTAGGGTAAGTGAAGCAGAAGATCACATGAGTGATCTAGAAGACAGATTGATTGAGAAGTAGAAGCAGGAGAAGTCTTGGAACAAACAGCTAAAATCCCATGAAAATACAATTAGGGAAATAAATGATGCCATGAAACACTCCAATATCAGAATTACTGGGATCCCTGAGGGAGTAGAGAGAGAAAGAAGGCTAGAAGATATAGAACAAATCCTGGATGAAAATTTCCCTAATCTGGGTAATGACACAAGTGTTCATGTTCTAGAGGCACAGAGGACACACCCCCAAGATCAATGAGGCGAGAAAAACCTCCAGCCACAGAATTGTGAAATTTCATGAATCAAAAATTCAAAGAATATGTCTTAAGGGCAGCTAAGGGGAAGAAATCCCTTACATACAAAGGGAGGACAATCAGAATAAACTCAGACATATCCACAAAAACTTGGCAAGCCAGAAAGGGCTGGCAAGACATATACAGGGCACTAAATGAAAAAAAAAAAAAAATGCAACCAAGGATACTCTACCCAGCAAGGCTCACTTTCAAAATGGATAGAGAGATAAAGAGCTTCCAAGACCAGCAATCTAAAGGATTATGTGACCACCATGCCAGCACTACAAGAAATATTAAGGAGGGGTCTATAAAAGAGGAAAGAATCCAAGAGTGACACAGAACAGAAATTTACAGAGGCAATCTATAGAAACAGGGACTTTACAGGCAATATGATATCAATAAAAACATATCTTTCAACAATCACTCTCAACGTGAACAGCATATATGCTCCCATAAAACAGCACAGGGTTGCAGACTGGATAAAAAACAGGCAGGACCCATCCATATGCTATCCTCAAGACACACATTTTGAATCTGAAGATACATCCAGACTGAAAGTGTGGAAGATGGAAAACCATCTTTCATGCCAATGGGGCTCAAAAAAAGGCTGGGGTAGTGATTCTCATGTCAGATAAATTAGATTGTAATCTAAAGACTGTAGTCAGAGACACAGAAGGACGCTACATCATTCTTAAAGGGTCTACCCATCAAGAAGATCAAACAATTGTAAATATTTATGCCCCCAACATGGGAGCAGCCAACTACATAAGCCAACTGTTAAGCAAAGTAAAGAGTCATATTGATACCAATACATTAATTGTAAGATATCTTAACATGCCACTCTCAGCAATGGACAGATCATCTAAACAGAAAATCAACAGAGAAACAAGAGCTTTGAATGACACATTGGACCTGATAGACCTCATAGATATATTCAGAACATTCCACCCTAAAACACAGAATACTCATTCTTCTCAAGTGCGCATGGAATTTTCTCCAGAATAGAGCACAAACGAGGTCACAAATCAGGGTTCAACTGATACCAAAAGACTGAGATTATTCCTTGCATATTCTCTGACCACAGCATCTTGAAACTGGAATTCAACCACAAGAAAAAGTTTGGAAGGAATTCAAAGACTTGAAAATAAAAGACTATCCTGCTCAAGAATGTTTGGGTCAACCAGGAAATCAAAGAACTTAAATATTTCATGGAAACCAATCAGAATGAAGATACATTGATCCAAAACCTATGGGATATGGCAAAGGCGGTCCTAAGGGGAAATACATAGCCATCCAAGCCTCACTCAAAATACTGAAAAATCCCGAACATACCAACTCTCTTTATACCTTAAAGAACTGGAAAATTAACATCAAATTAAGCCAACCTCACACACAAGATGGTAAATAATTAAGATCATAGCAGAGATCAATTAATTAGAAACTAGAGATACAATAGAACACATCAAAAATAATTAGAAGCTGATTCTTTGAAAGAATTAATAAAATCAATAAGCTATTGACCAAACTAATCCAAAAGAAAAGGGAGAGGACCCAAATTAATAAAATTATGAATGAAAGGGGAGAGATCAAGACTACACCAAGGAAATAGAAACAATCATCAGAGATTACTATCAACTATTATATGCCAATAAGTTTAACAACCTAGAAGATATGGATTCATTCCTGGAAACCTATAAACTACCAAGACTGAAACAGGAAGAAATTGACAGCCTTAATAGACCAATATCTAGTAACGAGATTGAATTAGTGATCAAGGTTTTTGGGAAAAACCTCCCAAAAAATGAGAGCCCAGGACCTGACAGATTCCCTAGGGAATTCTACCAACCATTCAAAGAAGAAATAATACCTATTGTCCTGAAGCTGTTTCAAAAAATAGAAACAGAAGGAAAACTTCCAGAACCTTTCTATGAAGCCAGCATTACTTTAGTCCCCAAACCAGGCAAGAACCCCATCAAAGAGGAGAATTTCAGACGAATATCCCTGATGAATATGGATGCCAAGATTCTCAACAAGATCCTAGCTAATAGGATCCAACGGTACATTAAAAAGATTATCCACCAGGACTAGGTGGGATTTATCCCTGGGAAGCAAGTGTGGTTCAACATTAGCATATCAAACAATGTGATAGAACAAATCAATAAGAGATGAGAGAAGAAGCACGTGGTCTTCTCAATTGATGCAGAAAAAGCATTTGAAAAAATACAGCATCCATTCCTGATTAAAACTCTTCAAAGTATAGGGATAGAGGAAACATTCCTCAACCTTTGTCTACAAAAAAACCATAAAATTTGTCTACGAAAATTTGTCTATGAAAAACCACAACAAATGTCATTCTCAATGGGGAAAAGCTAACAGCCTGCTCACTAAAATCAGGAACAAGACACATCTCCAAAGGCAAAGGAAGCAAAAGTGAAAATGAATTTTGGGGACTTCATTAAAATAAAAATATTCTGCACAGCAAAGGAAACAATCAACAGAACAAAGAGGCAACCCATGGAATGGGAGAAAATATTTGCAAATGACACTACAAAGGGCTGATATCCAAGATGTATAAAGAACTCCTCAAACTCAACACCCCATAAAAGATGATCACATAAAAAAATGATCAGAAGACATGAACAGACACTTCTCCATAGAAGACATACCAATGGCTAACAGACACAAGAAAAAATGTTCATTATCATTAGCCATCAGGGAATTTCAAATCAAAACTACATTGAGATACCACCTTACACCAGTTAGAATGGCCAAAATTAATGGGACAGGAAAGAAGTGTTGGAGAGGATGTGGAGAAAAGGGAACCTTCTTATACTGTTGGCGGGAATGCAAGTTGGTGCAGCCACTTTGGAAAACAATGTGGAGATTCCTTTAAAAATTAAAAATTGAGCTACCCTATGACCCTGAAATTGCACTACTGGATATTTATCACAAAGATACAGATAATGAAAAGAAGGGCCATATGTACCCCAATGTTCACAGCAGCAATGTCCACATCGCCAAACTGTGGAAAGAGCCAAGGTGCCCTTCAACAGACGAATGGATAAAGATATGGTCCATATATACAGTGGAATATTACACCTCCATCAGAAAGTGCTGGGGACCAGCCTCAGCAGAGATGTGGGTCCCGAACCACGGGATGTCTGGCAGGAGAAGTAATGACACGAACACGGAGATCTGATGCAAGCTGATGGACCCAAGGTCAGTCAGGAGAGGACTATGAAGCAGGCTCAGGCTCTGGCTCTCTAGTTCTGGCTCTCTGGTCTCTGCACTCTCTGGCTCTCTGGCTCTCTGGCCTCTGGCCTCTGGGCTCTGGCTTCTGGGTTCTCTGGCCTTTCTGGCTTTGCAGGCTCTCTGGCTCTGCTTCTGTCTCTCTCTCTGCTTCTCTATTTCTCTGGTTCTAACTTCCCAGGCTCTCTGCCTTTTTTTTTGCTCTGCCTTTTGCTCTGCCTTTTCCTCTGCCTTTGTCTCTCTTGACTGTCAAGGGTCCCAGTATTTTATTATTCCAAAGTGAGGAAGTTGGGGGATGTAGTTAGGTTAAAGTTTAACAAAGTGATTCACAGCAGGCAGAGTCAAGCTTTTCTAAGAAACTGGCCTTTACCATTAAAAGGGAAGTTTGTGAATAGACTCAGTTTGATAGTTGAGTAGGAAGAAGAAAAGGCAAAAAGATGGTGTTGATGACTGTGACATTAGCATAACTCCAGATTCTTGGTGGTGAAAGCCTGGAGGGGCTTTCATTCACATTCATGGGTACCTCCACCAAAGTTTCTGGTGGCTTGGACATGGCGGGAGGAGTGGATCAAGCACTGTCCCCGACACGAAAGGATGAATACCCAACTTTTGTAGCAATATGGACGGGATTGGAGGAGATTATGCTGAGTGAAATAAGCCAAGCAGAGAAAGTCAAGTATAATATGGTTTCACTTACTTTTGGAGCATAAGGGGTAACATGGAGGACACTGGTAGAAGGAAAGGAAATGTGAACTGGGGTAAATCAGAGAGGGAAATGAAGCATGAGAGACTTTGGACTCTGAGAAACAAATTGAGGGTTTTGGAAGGGAGGACGGTGGAGGGAATGGGTAAGCCTGGTGGTGGTTATTGAAGGCATGTATTGTCATGGAGCATTGGGTGTAGGGCAGAAACAATGAATCTTGGAACACTGAAAAAGTAAAATACATTATTATAAATAAAATAAAATAAAATCGCCAGGATAGACAGGCAGGCTGAAAACTCAGGGATGAGCTAATGCATCTTGGCTCCAAAGTCAGTCTGACAGCAGAATTCCCTCTTCCTCAGGGAACTTCAGTCTTTTTCTTCTCTTAAGACCTTCCACCAATTAGATGATGTCCAGCTCTTATGGAGGTTAACCTACTTTGTTAAATGTCCACTGATCTGAATTGTAATCTCAACTAAAATACACCTTCACACCACCTAGACTGGTATTTGATCAAATATCTGGGTACTGCTGGCTAGCCAAGTTGACACAAAATTAACCATCAGGACATGTAAAGTAAGACAGTCATAGTTTCCAGGGATTAAAACAGAGATATCTTTTGGAGGAGGGAATATTATTCTGCCTGTCATCTCTATGAAACTTCCCATAACCTTTCTAGTCCTCACTTATTAGATTGTGCCTTGCACTATTGGTGTTTATGTCCCCCGTTATTAAGTAATTCATTCATTACTGCTTTTTCAAATCTGATTGTTTTAAATGTGCTTTGATGATTTTAACTTCCTGAAAAAACAGTTTCTGTTCTATGTGCCCTGTGTCTTCTCACTCTTTCCCTATTATATTCACACTGCAGTGTACAACTAGCATGTTTCTTAATTATTTCTTTAAAACCAGACATGTTTTTAGCTTTCAAGATACTCAAAGTTTTATTTTTTTTTAAGATTTCATTTATTTATTTGACAGAGGAAACACAGCAAAAGAGGGAACACAAACAGGGAGCCCAATGCGGGACTCGATCCCGGATCCTGACCTGAGCCAAAGGCAGCCACTTAACCACCTGAGCCACCCAGGCACCCCTCCCTCCTTTTTTTTTAAAGATTTGTATTTTTTAACCCAAATTGAGCACCAGAAAGATCAAGTGAACATGGAAGGTGACATGGAGTAAGATAAGTATTTAGGATCTTACAGGCACTATAATCAGTCATCACTCTTTCTAAATACTTATAAGTGATAATTTTTCAATAATCATTAGATAACAGACAAGGATATTGTGCATAAGTATATATTTCCCATGATTTACCAGTATGAAAGAATACCATTTCATAAAAAATTTCATATATCATTCTGAAAAAAATAATTAACAAGAGAATAAAAAGAATATTCTAAATACCAAGGAGCCCTGTGATTCAGCATTATAAGTTTTGTTCCTTTAAATTATTATGGGCGGCACCTGGGTGGCTCAGTTGGTTAAGCAACTGCCTTTGGAGACCCAGGATCGAGCCCCACATCGGGCTCCCTGCTCGGCGGGAAGCCTGCTTCTCCCTCTCCTACTCCCCCTGCTTGTGTTCCCTCTCTAGCTGTGTTTCTCTCTGTCAAATAAATAAAATCTTAAAAAATAATAAAAAATAATAAATAAATAAATAAATAAATAAATAAATAAATTCTTCTTATGTACTACTGGTTTCTAACATGGGTGAAATTCAAAGTAGTTCATAGCAATGAAGTCTTGCAGAAGTCCTCTCATTCTCTGCCAATGTTTCCGTGATATCCAACATAAAAAGAAAATTTGATGACCATCCATGCCCACAGAAGATATTTTTTGGTTCCTTTGCATCTGGGCCACTGAAATCTGACTGATATAAAGAATTTCCTGGGTTAATATTTAAATACCACTGAGGTTAATCACCAATTCTTCAGGAATTGATAACTGGACTAAGAGGTAAAACAAGCAAAACAAAACAAAGCAAAACAAAAGCAACACACACATAGAGTTTCTAATTTCCCACAGTGAAAAATAAAATGATAGAATTGAGTTTCTAAGTAATCTGGAAAATAAAATATGTTCTCATTTGACTTGAGGACATAGAGCCCTTATTTAGTTAAATAGTGATAATGTCTTCGTACAAATACAATCTGAATTTAAAATTCCATAATGTATTAAAGCAAATAATATTCACATTTGCTATAGATGAAATGTGTTTCCTCCCAAATTTATATATTGAAGCCTTCCCTAAACCTCAAAATGACCATAGCTAGATATAGGGCGTATTTCAGAGGTAATTAAGGTTAGGTCAGAAGGATGAGGCCATAAGCTGATAGGATTGCAGGTTTATAAGAAGAGGGTTATTAAGAAGAGAGTTTCTCTTGTCTTCTCTGTCATATAAGGTAACGGTGAAAAGACAACCATTTACAAGCTAAGAAGAGAATACCCACCAGAAACCAAAACCTGCTAAAAATGTGGTTCTAGACATCCCAGCCTCCACAATTGTGAAAAAAGTAAGCCGCCCAGTCTATAGTATCTTGTTATGGCAGCTTAAGCAAACTAATATAACATTTAATTTATAAAATGGCTTCAGTGGAAACTTGATATAATTAATCACAATAATTTGTGTAGTGTAACTCTCCAAGAGTAATAAAGAATCTCTAATTAATAAACAGGAGGAAATATTCACTATAAAACATAAATTAGACATGCTCTTAAACCTTTCACAAAAATTAACTCAAATTGGATCAGAGACTTAATATGGAAAATACAAAACCATGAAACTTCTACAAGACAATATTGGAGAAAATCAAGGTGATTTTCAGTTTGGCAATGATTTCTTAGAAACAACTCCAAAGGCATAATTCATAAAAAGAATGATTGATAAATTGGACTTCATTATAATTAAAACTTATGCTATGCAAACATACTATTCTACAACAAGGCACAGACTGTAAGAAAAATCTTTATAAAACTTGTATCTAATGAAGGACTGTATTCAAATATATATATGGGGGGGTAGATGATCTGAACAGACATCTCACCAAAGAAGACAAAAAGAGGCAAATAAGCATATACAAATATGTTCAAAATGTGTCATTAGGGAATTGCAAATTAAAACAGCAATGATATATCACTACATACCTATTAGAATGGCTAAACTCAAAACACTGACAACACTAAATGTTGGGAGGATGTGGAGCAACAAAAACTCATCCATTGCTGGTAGGAATGAAAAATGTTACCACCATTTTGGAGGATGGTTTGACAGTTTCTTACAAAGCTAAACACAGTTTTACCATACAACCCAGTAAAGCATATCCTTGGTATGTGCCCAAATGAGGTGAAAACTTATGTCCACACAAAATCTGCACATAATATTTACAGCAACATTCTTCATAACCAAAACCTGAAAACAACCAACATGTCCTTCAATAGGTAAATGGATAAACAAATGTGGTACATCCATACAGTGGAATATTACTCAATGCTAAAAAAGGAAATGAGTTATTAAGCCACAGAGACATAGAAGAACTTTATATGAAAGAAGGCAGCATGAAAAAGCTGCATCCTGTAGGATTCCAACCATATGATATTCTAGAATAGGCAAAGCTATGATGACATTTAAAGGATAAGTCGTTGCAAGTGGTTTGAGGGGGATCAATAGGTAGAGCATGAGGAATTTCAGGGCAGTGAAACTATGATTATGCTGTAATGGCATATTACAGTGCATTGGTGGATACATAGCATAATGCCTTTATCAAAAACAAAGGACAATACAAAGAGTGAACCCTAACATAAACTATGGACTTTAATTACTAATGATGTATCAGTATTTTTCATCTGTTTTAACAAGTATACCACATGTTTGCAAGATATAAATAATAAAGGAAGGAGAGGGAATATATAGGAACTCCCTGTATTTTCTGTTTAATTTTGTGTAAGCCTAAAATTGCTTTAGTAAATAAAGCCTATTAATTTACGCGTTGATTTTGTATCCTGCCACATTACCAAATTGTTGTATGAGATCCAGTAGTTTGGGGGTAGAGTCTTTTGGGTTTTCCACATATAGTATCATGTCATCTGCAAAGAGAGAGAGTTTGACTTCCTCTTTGCCAATCCGAATACCTTTTATTTCTTTCTGTTGTCTGATTGCTGTTGCTAGGACTTGTAACACTATGTTGAACAGTAGTGGTGAGAGTGGGCATCCCTGCCTTGTTCCTGATCTCAGAGGAAAGGCTGTCAGTTTTTCCCCATTGAGGATGATATTCGCTGTGGGTTTTTCATAGATAGATTTTATGAGGTTGAGAAATGTTCCCTCTATCCCTATACTTTGGAGAGTTTTGATCAGGAACGGGTGTTGTATTTTG
>PITA01017046.1:0-44545 GCA_004023965.1 Spilogale gracilis | reverse complement strand
GGGAAACGAAACAACAGAGATTTTGAACACAGAAACAAACTGAGGGACTTGGAGGGAGGGGGGTGGAGGGATGGGAGAGCCTGGTGGTGGGTACTGGGGACACCTAAAGCGGGGAGCACTGGGTGTGGGGAATGGGGAATGAATCTTGAAACACTGGAAAAAAAAATTTAGTAACAATAAAAAAAAAATCTAAAAAAAACAAAAAAAACAAAAAAAACAATGTGCTATTGAAAAGCCAATGGGCCAATGAAGGAATCAGAGGAAAAATTAAAAGAAATTGAGACAAATGAATCTAGAAATGCAACATAGAATAATCTATTGGATGCAGCAAAAGCAGTTGTAAGGGAAGTTCAGAGAGATGTAGGCCTACCTTAAGAAACAAGAAAAATCTCAGATAATCTAACATTACACCTAAAAAAACAGAAAAAAGAAGAACAAATGAAACCTAAAGTTAGGAGAAGGAAGGGAATAATAAAGATCAGAGGGGATATAAAAACTAAAAAGACACTAAAAAATATCAGTGAAACTGAGTTGATTCTTTGAAAAGACAAATGAAATTGACAAACCTTTAGCTAGACTAAGGAAAAAAGGAGGGCTCACATAAATAAAATCAGAAATAAAAGGGTGACGTTATAATTTATACCACAGAAATACAAAGGGTCATAACAGATTACAATGAACAATTAGACATCAACAAATTGAACAAACTAGAAGAAATGGATAAGTCCCTAGAAACACAATCTTCCAAGATTGAATCATGAAGAAATACAAAATCTGAAGAGACTGCTTACTAGTAAGGAGATTGAAACAGTTATCAAAAATCTCCCAACGAACAAACTCCAGGACCAGATGGCTTCAGTGGTGAATTATACCAAACATTTAAAGAAGATTTAAAAAGATTTAATACCTATCTTACTCAGGCTCTTCCAAAAATTTTAAAAGGAGGGAATGCATTCAAACTCATTTTATGAGGCAGCATTACCCTGATACCCAAACCAGACAAGGACAGCTCACACACACACACATAAAAATTACAGACTAATATTCCTGATAAATATCAATGCCTCAATTCTTAAAAAATATTAGCAAACCAAATTCAGCAATACATTAAAAGGATCATATACGACGATCAAGTGGGATTTATTCTAGGGATGTGGGGATGGTTCAACAAATCTGAAAATCAGTCAGTGTAATAAATCACATTAACAAAGTGAGAGGTAAAAATTATATGATCATCTCAATAGATGTAGAAAAAGCATTTGATAAGATTTGACATCCATTTATAATAAAAACTTTCAAAAAAGTGGGCTTAAAGGGAACATACCTCAACATAATGAAGGCTACATACAACAACCCCACAGCTAACATCATACTTAATGATGAAAAGCTGAAAACTTTTCCTCCACAATCAGGATCAAGACAAGGATGCCCACTCTTGACAATTTTATTCAACATAACAAATAGGCATACTTCAAAAATATTGTAGTTTTGAGAACACAACAATGCAAATAAGTCAAATCAAATGAATTTTTTTTGGTTTTCCAGTGCATATGAAAGTTATGTTTATACTACATTATAGTCTATTTAAAGTCTACAGTAGCACTACGTTTAAAATGATATACATTCCTTAATTAAATATACATTATTGCTAAAAATTCTAATTATCATCTGAGCTTTCAATGAGTTGAAATATTTTTGCTGGTAGAGAGTCTTGCCTCAATGTTGATGCCTGCTGACAGATCAGGGTGTTGGTTGCTGAAGGCTAGGGTGGCTGTGACAGTTTCTTAAGATAAGACAATGATGAAGTTTGCTGTATCAATTGACTCCTCTTCTCATGAATTATCTCTTTGAATCACGAGATGCATTTGATAACATTTTACCCACAAAATTTCTTTCAAAATTGGAATCAATCCTTTCAAACTGCTGCCGCTTTATCAATTAGATTTTTGTAATATTCTAAACATTTTTTGTTGTTTCAACAATCTTCATAGTACCTTCACCAGCAGTAGATATCATCTCAAGAAAGCACTTTGTTTATCCATAAAAAGCAATCCCTCATCCATTCAAGTTTTATCATGAGATCACTCCAATTCATTCAACATCTTCATGCTTCACTTCAAATTCTGGTTCTCTTGTTATTTCTACCACATCTGCAATTACTTACTCCACATAAATCTTGACCCCTTCAAAGTCATCCATGAGGGTGGGAATCAACTTCTTCCAAACTCCTGTTCATGTTGACATTCTGACCTCTTCCCATCAATTATGAAATGTTCTTAATAATATCTAAAATGGTGAAGATTTTCCAGAGAGCTTTCAATTTATTTGCCCAGATCCATTAGAGAAATTACTATCTATGACAGCTATAGTTTTACAAAATGTGGCTCTTAAATAATAAAACTTGAAAGTTGAAATTACTCTTTAATTCATGGGCTATATAATGGATATTGTGTTAATAAGCATGGAGATAACATCTCATTGTACATGTTTATCAGAGCTCTTGGGTGACCAGGTGCATTGTCAATAAGCAGTAATATTTTAAAAGGAATCTTTTCTTTTTTCTCATCAGTAGGTCTTAACAGCGAGCTTAAAATATGCATCAAACTGTATTATAAACTGATGTACTGTCATCCAGGCTTTATTTTTCCATTTATAGATCATAGGCAGACTAGATATAATTCTTCAGGGCCCTAGGATTTTTAGAGAGGTAAATCAACATTGCCTTTAACATAAAGTCATCAGCAACACCTAGCAAGAGAGTTAGCTTGTCCTTTGAACCTTTGAAACTAGACAGTGACATCTATCTAGCCACAAAAGTCCTAGGTCTCATCACTCATTTTTTTGTTTAAATTCAAGCTAGTTAATATACAGTGAAGTATTGGTTGCAGGAATAAAACTTAGTGGTTCATCACTTACATATAACACCAGTGCTCATTCCAACAAGTGCCCTCTTTAATGTCCATCACCCATTTAGCACATCCTTCCACCCTTCTCTCCTCTAGCAATGCCTTATATAAGGTTTGCTTTCCTCTCTGTTTTTATCTTATTTTATTTTTCCATCCCTTCACCTATGTTCATCTGTTTTGTTTCTTAAATTCCACATATGAGTGAAATCATATGATATTTGTATTCCTCTTACTGACTTATTTCATTTAGCATAATATACTAGTTACATCTGTATCATTGCAAACAGCAAGATTTTATTCTTTTTGATGGCTGAGTAATATATATATATACCATATCTTCTTTATCCATTCATCCTCTGATGGACATCTGGGGTCTTTCCATAATTTGGCTATTGTTGATAGCTATGCTATAAACATTGGGGTGCATGTGCCCCTTCAAATCAGCATTTATGTATACTTTGGATAAATACTAGTAGTGCAATTTTGCTAGGTAATAGGATAACTCTATTTTGAACTTTTGGAGGAACCTCCATTCTGTTTTCCAGAGTGGCTGCACCTGTTTTCATTCCCACCAATAGTGCAAGAGGTCTCCCCTTTCTATGCATCACCACCAACATCTGTTGTTTTCTGAGTTGTTAATTTTAGTTATTTTGAGCTATGAGGTAGTATCTCATTATGGTTTTAGTTGGTATTTCTCTGATGATGAGTGATGTTGAGCATCTTTTCATGTGTCTGTTAGTCATCTGGACATCTTCCTTGGCAAAGGGTCTATTCATGTCTTCTGTCCAATTCTTAACTGGATTATTTATTTTTTGGGTGTTGATATTGTTGAGTTCTTTATAGATTCTGGATTCTAGCACTTTATCTGGTGTGTCATTTACCAATATCTTCTTTCATTCCATCAGTTGCCTTTTAGTTTTATTGATTGTTTCTTTCACTGTGCAGAAGTTTTTATCTTGATGAAGCCCCAATACTTCATTTTTGCCTTTCTTTCCCTTGCCTCCAGAGATGTGTCTAGTAAGAAGTTGCTGTGGCCAAGGTCAAAGCGGTTGTTACCTGTTCTCTCCTCTAGGATTTTGGTGGTTTCCTGTCTCACATTTAGCTCTTTCACCCAATTTGAATTTATTTTTGTGTGTGGTGTAAGAAAGTGGTCCTCTCATTCTTGTGCATGTTTCTGTCCAGTTTTTTCAACACTGTTTGTTGAAGAGACTGTTTTCCATTGAATATCTTTTCTGTTTTGTTTAAGATTAGTTGATCATGTAGTTGCAGGTCCACTTCTGGGTTCTCTGTTCTGTCCCATTGATCTATGTGTCTATTTTTGTGCCAATACCATACTGTCTTGAGTACTACAGCTTTATAATAAAGCTTGAGGTATGGAATTGTGATGCCTCTTACTTTGTTTTTTTTTTCAACATTACTTTGGCTATTTGAGTTCTTTTCTAGTTCCATACAAATTTTAAGATTGTTTTTTCTAGCTCTGTGAAAAATGCTAGTGGTATTTTGATAGGAATTGCACTGAATGTGCTTTGGTTAGTATAGACACTTGAACAGTGTTTGTTCTTCTAATACATGAGCATGGAATGTTTTTCCATTTACTGGTGTCTTCTATTTCCTTCATATGTGTTCTATATTTTTCAGCATATGGATCTTTTACCTCTTTTGTTAGGTTTATTCCTAGGTATCTTTGTTGGGGGTACAATTATATACCTTTATTTCTCTTTCTGCTGCTTCACTCTTAGTGTATATAAATGAAACTGATTTCTGTATGTTGATTTTATATCCTGCGACATTGCTGAATTCATGTATCAATTCTAGCAGTTTTTTGGTGGACTCTTTCAGGTTTTCTACATAGAGTATCATGTTGTCTGCAAAGAGTGAAAGTTTGACTTCTTCTTTGCCAAGTTGAATACCTTTTATTTTTTTCTGTTGTCTGATTGCTGTTGCTAGGACTTCTAACACTATGTTGAACAGTAGTGGTGAGAGTGGGCATCCTTGTCTTGTTCCTGATCTCAGAGGGAAGGCTGTCAGTTTTTCCCTGCTGAGAATGATTTTTGCTCTGGGTTTTTCGTAGATAGATTTTATGAGGTTGAGGAATGTTCCCTCTATCCCTATACTTTAAAGAGTTTTAATCAGGAACGGATGTTGTATTTTGTCAAATGCCTTTTCTGTATCAATTGAGAGTACCATGTGGTTCTTCTCTCTTATCTCTTCTCTTATTGATTTGTTCTATCATGTTGATTTACTTGCGAGTGTTGAACCAACCCTTGCATCCCTGGAATAAATCCCACCTGGTCATGGTGGATAATCTTTTCAATGTATTGTTGGATCCTGTTAGCAAGGATCTTGTTGAGAATCTTGGCATCCATATTCATCAGCGATATTGGTCTGAAGTTATTCTTTTTGATGGGGTCTTTGTCTGGTTTGGGGATTAATGTGATGCTGGCTTCATAGAAAGAGTCTGTAAGTTTTCCTTCTGTTTCTATTTTTTGAAACAGCTTCAAGAAAATAGGTGTAGTTTCTTCTTTGAATGTTTGGCAGAGTTCCCCAGGGAATCCGTCTGGTCCTGGGCTCTTGTTTTTTGGGAGGTTTTTGATCACTGCTTCAATCTTGTTACTAGATATAGATCCATTCAGATTGTCAATTTCTTACTGTTTCAGTCTTGGAAGTTTATAGGTTTCCAGGAATATATCCATATTTTCTAGGTTGTTAAACTTATTGGCATATAATTGTTAAGAGTAATTTCTGATGATTGTTTCAATTTCCTTGGTGTTAGTTGTGATCTCTCCCCTTTCATTCATAATTTTATTAATTTGTATCTTCTCCCTTTTCTTTTGGATTAGTTTGACCAGTGTTTTATTGATCTTATTAATTCTTTCAAATAACCAGCTTCTAGTTTCGTTGATGTGTTCTACTGTATCTCTAGTTTCTGATTCTTTGTTCTCTAATTTAATTATTTCCTGTCTTGTGTGTGGGGTTAGATTAATTTGTTGTTGATTTTCCAGTTTTTTAAGGTGTAATGAGAGTTGGTGTATTCGGGATTTTCAACTTTTTTTTGAGTGAGGCTTAGATGGCTATCTATTTCCTTCTTAGGACTCCCTTTGCCATATCCCATAGGTTTTAGATCGATGCATCTTCATTCTCATTGGTTTCCATGAAATGTTTAAGTTCTTCTTTGATTTCTTGATTGATTCAACATTCTTAAGCAGGATAGTGTTTAGCTTCCAGGATTTGTTCAACTATATCTTCTAGCCTTCTCTCTCTCTCAACTCCCTCAGGGATTCCAATAATTCTGATACTGGAGCATTTCATGGCATCATTTATTTCCCTAATTCTGTTTTCATGGGATTTTAGTTTTTTGTTCCAAGAGTTCTTCAGCTCCTCCTTCTTAATTAGTCTGTCTTCTGGATCACTAATGTGATCTTCTGCTTCACTTACCCGAGCTGTTAGAGTATTTAGATTAGACTGGACCTCACTGATAGCATTTTTAACCTCTGCTAGTTCGGCTTTCACTTCTGTCCTTAGAGCTTCTATCTTGCCACTAATGGTCTTTTCCAACTTAGCCATTGCTTGGATAATTGCTACCCTGTATTCCATTTCTGTCATAATATTTATGTCCATATCCAGTAGTTCTGTGACAGGGGTTGCAGCCTCTGATTTTTTTCTTCTGTTGGGTGTTCCTCCTCCAAGTCATATTGGTGAATGTTGGTTGAGGGGATGTGTAGCTGAATATAGCATCCACAATCCAGGCAAATTTCCTGTTGGAACGTTTTGGAGCAATAAGAAGTCACCACCAAAAAGGAAGAAGAAAGAAAAAAGAGAGAGAAAAAGAGGGAAAAAAAGCAAGAAAAAAATGGGCCAAGATGGGCCCTGATGGTAGGATTTACATGGCACAAAAACAAACAACCAAAAAATAAACAAAAAGTCCATCAAAATAAGAGAAAGGGGGAAAAAGCCAAAAAAATACCCAGCACAAATGACCCCCAATAAGAAAATTTGTATAATACAATGGTAAAAACAAATACACAGAATCACCGACAGAAGAATAAGATGAGAAGGTGAGTACAAGCCCTTGTTATGGATGAGGAAAGTATTTCAGTTCTTCCTGGGTGTAACTTGTTATTATTTTTAGAGGACTCAACTTTCTAGAAATATAGGGAAATTAAAACTGGTTTATGTATAGGGGTAGTATTGAATAGGAGTGAAGGATTACCTTGAAGCTTAAATCTGTATGTATATTTAAAAAAAAGAAAAAGAAACAAACAGGTATGAGAAAAAGTTCAAGCTAAAAAGTTATCATGGAATGTTGTATTAACTATCAAGTTGTAATAATAAGTGGGTTAAAAAATAAAAGAGCAAGAATCATGAGAATTCATTTAAAATTTAAAAAAACTTAAAAAATAAAAATGAAAAGAAGTTAAAAAAATAAAATGAAAAGCTGTAGTTATAAAATATATAGGTTTTGGGGTAGTGCCAGGAGCTTAATATATTGTTCATTCCCCAATTTTGGAGTTTTACAGTTTTATGGAGACCCTTTGGTGGTTGTCCTCTTGTTCTTCTGGCTTGCCTTTTTGGGGAGGAGCCTGCTGTGTTGTTTTTCAGTCAATGTAGGCTGAGTCACTCTGCCCCCTATCCAGGGGCTGGGCTCTATGGAAACAGTTTTTTCAGGGTTTTGTTCTCTGGAGTTTTTTGTTGTTTGCGGCTTTTTGCAGCTTTTTGGAGAGTCAGAGCAAAGTAAGCTGTTGGCACCCAGGCCTCCGTCTCAGAGAGAAGCCTCAGTCAGCTCCCCTATGGATTGTTGGGGACACACAGACTCCCCCTCTACAATCTCCCCTGTACCCCTCCACCTCTCACAGGTATCATGCACCCCCAGTTGCTAGCCAGGATGGTGCCTGAGGCCCCTGTTTGTCCCTTCACTCCCATGCCACAGAAACCATGAGTGATATGGGTTTGTGCAAGCTTGTCACTGTCTGGATGCTCTCTGGAGCCCACACCCACACTGGGTGCACTAGGACCCCGTGATCCCACACCTCGTGTGGAAGGCTGCAGGAAGAGTGACCTCTGGCGCAGGTTGTGCATGCCCAGCACAGGCGGTGGTGCAAGTGGGGTTTCAGGGATTCTCTGCCAGCCCGAACTGCAGTTTTACGTCCCTGCCAGTGACCGTCAGATTCCCCCAGTTGTCTCTTAAGACCTTTTGCTTTTGAGTGCTTTTAACCAGACCGCAAGTTGATGCTGGTTCCCAAGCACAGTGCACTTTCATACTGGGGTATTATTTTCCAATGGGTTGCTTCTGGTGGCTCCCTCCCCCTTCTAATTTTTCCTCTGAACTCAGTCTGAGTGCACCCGTTACGCTTTACCTCTCCACTGATGCTCTTCTGCCTCCATAGAGATCCAGAAGTGTGTAGTCTTACATCTCAGGCAGATTTCATGGGTGTTCAGAGTGTTCTGGTAGATATTTAGCTCACTTCAGGGGACCATTTGAAACAGGGTCTCCTACTTCTCTGCCATCTTGCCCCCTCCCTATTTTTTATTTCTTTTTGTTGTCTGATTGCTGAGGCTAGGATTTTCAGTACTATGGTGAACAATAGTGGTGCAAGTGGACATCGCTGTTGTGTTCCTGACCTTAGGGGAAGGTTTTCCCCATTGAGGATGACATTTGCTGTATGTCTTTAATATGTGGCCTTTATGATGTTGAGGTATGTTCCTTCTATCCCTCTGTTCTTGAGTCTTTATCAAGAAAGGATGTTGTATTTTGTTAAATGCTTTTTCTGTACCTAGTCAGAGGATCATATGGTTTTTATCCTTTTTTTTTATTAATGTGGTGTATCACATTGATTGATTTGTGGATATTGAACCACACCTGCAGCCCAGGAATAAATCCCATTTGATCATGATGAATAATCTTTTTAATGTACTGTTGGATACAATTAGATAGTATCTTGTTGAGAATTTTTGCAACCATGTTCATCTGGGATACTGGTCTGTAATTCTCCTTCTTAGTAGGGGTCTTCTGGTTTTGGGATCAAGGTAATGCTGGCCTCATTGAGTGAGTTTGGAGGTTTTCCTTCCATTTCTATTTTTTGGAACAATTTCGGAAGGATCGATATTAATTCTACTTTAAATGTTTGGTAGCATTCCCCTGGAAAGCAATGCAGACTTGAATTCTTATTTGTTGGGAGATTTTTGTTTACTGCCTCAATTTCCTTGTTGGTTGTTGGTCTGTTAAGGCTCTCTCTTTCTTCCTGTTTCAGTTTCAGAAGTTTATATGTTTCTAGGAATTTATCATTTTCTTCCAGATTGACTAATTTGTGAGCACAAGATTTCTCATAATATTCTCTTAATAATTGGTTGTGTTTCCTTGGTATTTGTTGTGATCTCTTTTCTTTCATTCATGATTTATATTTATTTAGGTCCTTTTTCTTTTCTTTTTGATAAGTCTGGTTAGGCTTTTATCAATTTTGTTAATTCTTTCAAAGAACCAGCTCCTAATTTCATTGATCTGTTCTGCTGGTTTTTTTTTTATTTCTATGTCATTTATTTCTGCTCTAATCTTTATTATTTCCCTTCTTTGCTAGTTTTATGCTTTATTTCCTGTTCTTTTCCCAGCTCCTTTAGGTGTAAGTTTAGGTTGTATTTTTGAGACTTTTCTTGTTTCTTGAGAAAATCCTGTATTGATATATGCTTCCCTCTTATAACCACCTTTGCTGATTCCCAAAGATTTTGGACTGTTGTGTTTTCATTTTCACTTTCTTTCATATATTTTTTAAATTTATTTTTTAATATCCTGGTCAACTCATTCATTCTTTAGTAGGATGTTCTTTTACCTCCTTATATTTGAGGTTTTTCCAATTTTTTCCTTCTTTTTGGATAAAGAAGATGTGGTACATATATACAATGGAATACTATGCCTCCATCAGAAAGGATGAATATCCAACTTTTGTAGCAACATAGACTGGACTGGAAGAGATTTATGCTGAGTGAAATAAGCCAAGAAGAGAAAGTCAAGTATCGCATGGTTTCACTTACTTGCGGTGCATGAGGGGTAACCTGGAGGACAGTGGGAGAAGGAAAGCAAATGGGAACTAGGGTAATCTAGGGAGGGAAACGAAACAACAGAGACTTTGGACACAAAAACAAACTGAGGGACTTGGAGGGAGGGGGGTGGAGGGATGGGAGAGCCTGGTGGTGGGTACTGGGGACACCTAAAGTGTGGAGCACTGGGTGTGGGGAATGGGGAATGAATCTTGGAACACTGGAAAAAAAATTTTAGTAACAATAAAAAAAAAGATATTTGTTGAGTGTTACTGTAATCTATATAACTGAGTTAGTTGGCTGCTGGGAATAACATGGAGGACAAGACTGACATATTTTATGCCCGTATAAAGCTTACAGTTTGTTGTATTTGACGTGGTACTACCTTACTAGCCATGAGACTTTGAGTTATAACACCTCTTTGAGTTATAACACCATTCTTTTCCCAACTTTATAATGAGAATACTAATGGCTCTTTTGCAAGTTTGTTGTAAGAATTAAGTAAGATTTTATATATTTTTTCCAAGTCATACAAAGAATATTTGAGTTCCAACTACGTGTTAAGCACTATTCCAGACATTGGTGATATAGCAGTTAATACAGCGGATTTAAAAAGAAAATCTTAGGCACCTGGGTGGTTCAGTGGGTTAAAGCCTCTGCTCTCGGCTCAGGTCATGCTCTCAGGGTCCTGGGATCGAGGCCCCTTTCGGTCTCTCTACTCAGCAGGGAGCCTGCTTCCTCCTCTCTGTCTCTGCCTGTCTCTCTGCCTACTTGTGATCTCTCTCTCTGTCAAATAAATAAATAAAATCTTAAAAAAAAGAAAATCTTGCCCTCATGGAAATTGCCTTTTAGTCCAATATATGAAAGTACCTGAAATAAAAAGTAGGCACTTGGTAACTCTTCTTTTCATTTTCCTGAATAAATAAAAAAAGGGAATACTTATCCTTCAGTACTTATTTTAGCAGGGAGTACAATACTGCTTAAACTTAATTACACAAATTTCTTTTTAATGGTTAGCACTTTTGAGCACATAGATTAGATATTATTATCAATCATTTAGCATCTTAATAATTGCAATCAGAATAATTGTTCGGTTGGATATCTCAAGGTGTGAAAAAGAACTAGTTCCAAATTAGTTTACTTCTCATTTTTTAAATGTGCCTCTTTAAGGCCTATTCTGTTTTCCTTGACCTAGAATGTTTTCCACCACTCTCTGCCAAACCAAAGGCTGGCCATACACTAAAGTCAAGTTGCAAAAAAAAATTTATGTCAGAACTAAAGGGGTCTCTATAATCATTTTACTCAGAGACCCTATTTTATAGGTGGAAAAATCTTCAGACCCAGGACAAAAAAGGACTTTCCTAAGCCTACACAGCTTGGAAGTGATAGAGGTAGGACTTAACCAGCAGCTTCTGTTTACCAGTCAAGGATTCTTTCCTCTGTTTCTGTGATGTCTTATATTTGCTACCTTCTCTAGGAAGCCTTCCTGCACTTGAGGGAAATATCTTCTTCTTGCACCCCAAAGTACATTCATGATTCTATCCTTTACCTTATATTTTTCCTCTGCCAATTCTTTCTCTATGAATTGATCCACTTCCAAGGGTTTTACCTGTCCTGTATACAGGAGACTGCCAGATTATTTTGCCCAGTTTTATCTTCTTCCTAAGCTGCAAACTTTCATTTCAAAGTGTGCATTACCCCTCAACCGAACTCCCTCCCTGATATCTCTGTTTCTGTCCATGGTATATTTCCCATCCCTATAAGTCAAGCTCACAAACATAGAATCCTCTTCAATTCCCTCTTATATCCCAAATAGTCTTCAAAACCTTTCTGAGCTCCTTCTGCAGTGTTTCTGTCTCCTTTGCTTTCTTCCCACTACTACCAGGGACTCATTACCTCTTGTCTGGATGCCCTCCACTCCATTCTCTGCAGTTCTGCCAAATGAATCTCCTTAAAGCACATCTCTGTATTCATTTTAATCAGCAGTAATTGTACTCCGGGTAAACTTCATGAGTTATGAGATCTTGATTGTGCTTAGCCTGGGTCATGTCACTCCCTTTTTATAAAAAAAAGTCCCAATTGCCTCTAGAATTAAGTCCAAAAACTTTGTTCCAGCACTGAAGATCTTATATAAGTGGGTCTAAATGACTTTTTTTTAATCCTTATCTTTCTGAAACCCGAGGTGTTATGTATTAAGAATTTATCTCTTCATTGGATGTACCCAAAGTTTAGCACAAGGTTCTCTACTCTTTTCACACTACACAGTCTGGGTAATTTTAATTTATTGTCATGATTTTATTTAGCAAGTGAGGCTTCTAAATTTCATTTCATCCCACACTACTTTCCTATACATCCCACTTCTGTCTGAACTTCCCCATTTAAATGCCCCTATGGTTATCTCAGAATCTCCACATATATATCTTATCTGATTAACCTCCACCTCCAATACCTGATTCTCCTCCTGGGTACCTCTATGTAAGTAAATAGTTCACAGTGAACTCAGTTTTTTAAACTATTCACTTCTGTTTCTATTGATCAAGTCTTAGCAATTTTTACCTACTGACCATTTCTCAAATTTCTCCTCTCTGGTTTGTTCTCTACAGTAGTCTCTCAACTAGTTTATCTATCTCCCTACTTCTTGAATTTATTCTCCATTCTTCAGAGTCCTCTTTTTAAATGTAAATCTGGTCATGAAACCCTTAATCACTAAAACTTTCATGGTTCCCTCTTGTGTTCAGGATAAAATCCAAACTCTTTAATTTGGTTGAAGAAGGCCCTTTAGGATATAATCCTTATTTATCACCACAAGCTTGCACTGTTCTACAGTCATATTCAACTCCATGTACTTTCCCAACTATAACATCGTCTTTCTTTTTTTAAATTTTTTATTTAAATTCAAGTTAGGTAACACACATTGTATTATTAGTATCAGAGGTAAAATTAACTGATAACATGCAGGGCAGTAGGAGAAGGAAAAGAAATGTGAATTGAGGTAAATCAGGGAGGGAGATGAAACATGAGCGACTTTGGACTCAGAAACAAACTAAGGGTTTTGGAAGGGGAGGTGGAGGATGGGTGAATGTGGTGGTGGGTATTGAGGGCATGTATTGCATGGAGCACTGGGTGTGGGGCATAAACAATGAATCTTGGAGCACTGTAAAAAAAATAAGCAAACTTTAAAAATAAAGCAAGAAAACAATAAGGTTTCCAAGTGCAAAAAAAAATTAGTGATTCATCAGTTTCATCACCCAATTCCCATTCTCCCATTCACCTTCCCTCTAGCAACCTTCAGTTTCTTCCTTTAATTATAGAGCCTCTTATGGTTTGCCCCCTCTCAATTTTTATCTTATTTTATTTTCTTGCCCTTCTCCTATGTTTATCTATTTGTTTCTTAAATTCCACATATGAGTGAAATCATATGGTATTTGTCTTTCTCTGACTATTTTGCTTAGCATAATATCCTCTAGTCCATCCATGTTGTTGCAAAAGGCAAGATTTCATTCTTTTGATGGCTGAATAATATTCCTATGTGTATAGGAATATTATATATAATTATATATAATGTATGTATGTGTGTATATATATATACATATCACATCTTCTTTATCCATTCATGGACATATGGGCTCTTTCCATATTTTGGCTATTGTGAACTTTGCTGCCTTAAACATTATAGTTATTTTTGTATCCTTTGGATAAATACCTAGTAGTGCAGTTGCTAGGCCATAAGGTAGTTCTATTTTTAACTTTTTTTTAAAGATTTTGTTTATTTATTTGACAGAGAGAGATTACAAGTAGGCAGAGAAAGAGGAGGAAGTAGGCTCCCCGCTGAGCAGAGAGCTTGATGCGGGCCTCGATCCCAGGACCCTGAGATCATGACCTGAGCCAAAGGCAGAGGCTTTAACCCACTGAGCCACCCAGGTGCCCTCAATTTTTAATTTTTTGAGGAACCACCATACTGTTTTCCAGAATGGCTGCACCAGTTTGCACTCCCACCAACAGAAATATCATCTTTCATATCTCTGTGTCTTTTCACATTCCATTCCTTATTCCTGGAATGACCACTCCTCCCTCTTCTTTGCTTAGCTCTTAACACTCAAGAGTTGACCAAGGCTTTACCACTTCTAAGACTTTTCTTTAGCATTTTCATCCTTGGACTGCATTAAATTTTCCTCCCCTAAACAACATCTTCTAATTTCTTCTATCTTGACCTGTCTATGCTATTGTAACAGCCTGTTACCCATCTGTTTCCCCCCTGTAAATTTTGGTCAGTGTCCATGTGCTATTTATCTTTACTTCTCTAGCATAGCCATCATTGTGCCTAACAGGGTTATAAGCTCAAAACTCATTGGATAGCTAATTGAAGTGAACGAATTTGTGCCAGACAAGGAAAGTCAGTGTTACTGGAGTGAGGCTTAAAAGCTGAGCATACCAGGAGTGTTGGGTTGTCAGACTTCTAAATACTTGAAAATTGAGGTGGTGGGTTCAATAAGGAAATAAGTATGAGCTAAGCAAAATAAGTCAATCAGAGAAAGACTCTCTGATATGAGGAGTTTGAGAGGCAGGATGGGGATTCATGGGGGGAAGGGAGGGAAAAATGAAACGAGATGGGATGGGAAGGGAGACAAACCATAAGAGACTCTTAATCTTAGGAAACAAACTGAGGGCTGCTGGGGGGTGGGGTAAAGAGGGATAAGGTGGCTAGGTGATGGACATTGGGAAGGGTATCTGCTATGGTGAGTGCTGTGAATTGTGTAAGACTGATGATTCACAGACCTGTACCCCTGAAACAAATAATACATTATATGTTAATAAAAAAATAAGTATGAGTCAAAGATGAATCCAAAATTTCTTGCTGAATAGACTAGATGGAGTTACAAGAACTAGCACTTGCTTAGTGCCTACTAGGTACTGAGCAATTGACTCATTATTTTATATATGTTATATCAGAATGAAGGAAAATAATGAGTTTCATTTTAGACATGTGAAGTTTTAAGTGTCTGAAAGACCTCTGAATAGAAGTGTCCACAAGCAATTGTAACTGTAATTCTTGGGTACAGGAAAGAAACAAGGACTTAATAATTAGATTGGGAGTTATTAGGATAGATGGTAATTGCAGCCATGGGGTAGAGGTTGGGGGAGGATCTTCTAAAAAGAGTAGTATAGAAGGAAGGAAAGAGGACTGGGACAAGATCCTGGGGAGCATACATTTAAGAGCTTAGCACGGAGAGAAGAAACTTTTTTTCCTTCCTTCTTTCCTTCCTTCCTTCCTTCCTTCCTTCCTTCCTTCCTTCCTTCCTTCCTTCCTTTGACAAATATTTACTAGGGCCATACTCAGTGCTAAGTACTTTTGTAGGAACTGAGGATATAGCAGTGAAAAATAGTCCTTTCCCTAATCGGGCTGATATTCTAATGGAGATAGAGGAAGTTGACAATAATAACAAACAAGGAAACATATAACAGTAGTTAGTGATAGGTGCTATGAAGAAAAACAATGCAGTGTAAGAGCATATAAAATGGCTGAATATGGGTATGATGGGGGCCTTCAGAGGGGCCTTCCCTGAACTGGCTAAAGGCCCCTCTGAGAATATATGAAGTAAGAATTAAATGATGAGAGAGAGGTAGCCATATAAAGATCTGAGAGAAGGAGCATTTCAGATAGAAGGAAATTAAGTATAAAGGCCCTTAAATGGGAAAATACCTGATATATATTCAAGGATAAGAAAGAAAGCTACTGAAACTAGACTATAGTAAGCAAAAAGAAGCATAAAAGCAGATGAAGAGGTAGTCAAGAGCACAGTCACATAGGACTTTATAAGCTCTGGTAAGAAGTTCAAATTTATTGTAATTGCAGAGGAAAGGTATTCTAAGAAGCACAATATTATGATTTGTTTTGGACTTGGAGGTGAACATCCTGGTTGCTGTATGGAGAATAGACTGTAGAAGGCATAGAGAAAAGCAGGGAAATTTGTTAGATGGCTAATTGCAATAATTCAAGCAAGAAGTGGTTATGGGTTAGGTCTTTGGTTTTAATAGTGGAGTTTGGTGTGCATTGGGAAGAGTTATGGTATGGAGTGGGTAAGCAAGGAATAAAAAGTTCCTTGGTTTGGGCCTGAATAACTGGATGTTGCCAGTTACTGAGGTGAGAAAGACTGGAGGAGGAACAAATTTAATGAGTGTTGGAAAGAAGTAAGAAATATATAGCTTGCTTTTGTACGTGTAAAGTTTGAGATGTTGATTGGGCAGCTACATGCTAATGTTTAGTAAGAAATTATAGCTGAGGGGTGCCTGAGTGGCTCAGTTGGTTAAGCATTTGACTCTTGATTTTGGCTCTGGTCATGATCTCAGGGTTGTGAGGTCAAGCCCCATGTTGGTCTCTGTGCTCAGCATGGAGCCTGCTTAAGAGTTTTCCTCTCCCTCTTTCCCCACACCTCTCTCTCCTCCTCTGCCTTTCTCTTACAAAAAATTAAAAATAAAAAAAACAAATTATAGCTGAGTCTGAAGTTCAGGAAATAGTTCAATATTAAATATATAAATTTTGGAGTCACCCTCTGTGAATTAAAACTTTGAGACTAGATGAAATGTCTAATGGGTTAAATGTAAATGGCTAAGAAAGAGGTACTTGAACTGAACTCAAGATTTAGAGAAAGGACAGATAAGGAGCAGCCAGAAAAATAAACTGAGAAGTGACCAATGTGACAGGAGGAAAATGAAAAGAGAGTGGTGTTCCACAGCCCAAGTGAAGAAACTGATTTAAAAAAAGGGAGTAGTCAACAGTTTCAAATGTTGAAGAGATAGTAATTCTGAGAATTGACTATTGATTTTAGTAACATAGAGGTCATTGGTAACATTGACAATAAAATGTTGGAGACAAAAGCCTGAATGGATTGTTTCATGAAAGAATGAGAAGTGAAGAAGAGAAGACAGTAAGTCTTTTTAGGCATTTGTGAAGGGATAAAGAAAAGTGGAGTATTAGCTGAAAGGTAATTGGGTCAAGAAAGGTATATTTTCTTTTGAATAATGTATACCAATTATCTGACTGCTAATGGGATAACCCGGTAGTGAGGGAGAAACTGATGGTTGAGAAAAGAAGGAATAATTTTACCAGCACTTTCCTTGGGGAGGTCAGAGCACGTATGTGGGATTGAACTTTGATTTTTTGTTTGTTTGTTTGTTTGTTCTTTGAACAGATACTTCATCAAAAAATATATTTATATGTAGAAAACAGGCATTATTAACTATCAGGAAAATGCAAATTAAACCCAAATAAGATACCACTTCACATCTAAAAGAATGTCTAAAGCTAATTTTTTTGATGAATACCCAACTTTTTTTAAAAGATTTTATTTATTTATATGACACAGAGAGAGAGAGATCACAGGTAGGCAGAGAGGCAGGTGGGGGGAGAAGCAGACTCCCTGCTGAACAGAGAGCCTGATGTGGGGCTCTGTCTGAGGACTCTGAGATCATGACCTGAGCTGAAGGCCAAGGCTTAAACCTCTGAGCCACCCAGGTGCCCCGAATACCCAACTTTTGTAGCAACATGGACGAGGTTGGAGGAGATTATGCTGAGTAAAATAAGCCAAGCAGAGAAAGTTAAGTATCATATGGTCTCACTTACTTGTGGAGCATAAGGAGTAACATTGAGATAGTAGGAGAAGGAAAGGAAATGTGAACTGGGATAAATCAGAGAGGGAGATGAAGCATGAGAGACTTTGGACTCTGAGAAACAAACTGAGGGTTTTGGAAGGGAGGAGGGTGGGGGGATGGGGGAGCCTGGTTGTGGGTATTGAGGGCACGTATTGCATGGAGCACTGTGTGTGGGGCATAAGCAATGAATCTTGGAATACTGAAAAAAAATAAATAATTATAAAATAAATAAATAAATAGTCTGTAGAACTTTGATTTTTTTTAGAACTTTGATTTTTTAAAAAAGAATAATTTATGTATATTAAGAAGAGGTAAGACAAAGTACATTGGTGATGTACTAATGAAAAGATGAGGTTGTTCTCAATTCTTCTCTTTTTTAATCAAATGTAAGGGAAGCCATCAGCTGAGAGTGACAGGAGAAAGGGGGTATAAAAGGGAAAAAAAGACAGTAAGAGATGTAGGAGGGGCCATATGAGAGAGTGGTGTTATGGAAACCAAGGGCAGGAGGAAGATGTCAAGAAGGAGCAGAAAACTGATCAATACTGTTACATGTTCCTGCATTCAAGTTGTATGAATATTGAAAGACGCTATTTGGTTTGCTAACTATGTTGTTGGTTGATGTTGGCAGATGAGGCTTCATTAAAACAATTCCAGTGGAAGTTAAATGGGAGGTAAGGAACGGCATGCACAATAATCTTTAAAAATACAATAATCTTTAAAACACAACAATCTTTAAAAACACAATAATCTTTAAAAAAGGAGGTGGGGTATAATTTAAAGAGAAGGATTTATTTGTTTCCTTTATTAGACTACAAATTCCTTTTTAAAAAGATTTTATTTATTTATTTGACAGAGAGAAACACAGCTAGAGAGGGAACACAAGCAAGAGGAGTGAGTGAGGAAGAAGCAGGCTTCCCGCTGAGCAGGAAGCCCGATGTGGGGCTCGATCCTGGAACTCCGGGATCATGACCTGAGCCAAAGACAGACACTTAACCAACTGAGCCACCCAGGCGCCCCTAGACTACAAATTCCTTGAGGAAGTGGAATGTGTCAGATTCACATGGTTTACCTAGTGACGTGTACAGGGTATGACACTGCTAGTTTCCAATAAAAGTTGGGTATGTGAGTTAATAAATGAATTCTGCACTCAGAGTCAACAAGACGTTCTTTTGAGAAATTGGATCTGTTCTATCCTCAAAACATATAGTTGGAGAAAAAATAGCTAAAAGAGGTTCTTCTATACCCTAGAGGAATAGAAGAATGGAAATGACAAGGGAAGTAGTTCAAATGCCATCTGTGGTCTCTGGACACTCACACCACTGCTCAGTGTATAGGCAGAAACCTGGAAGATCTGACTTTAGAACTGTAAGAAATTTACCGACCTTCCTCAACTTATGATGGAGCTATGTCTTGATAAACCCATCATATTCTAAGTTGAAAATGCATTTAATAAACCTAACCTACCAAACATCATAGTTTAGCCCAGCCTACCTTAAACATACTCAAAACACTTGCATTAGCCTGATGGGCAAAATTATCTAACACAAAGCCCATTTTACAATAAAGTATTGAAAAGCTTATAATTTATTGAATATTGTACTAAAAGTAAAAAAAAATTATTTGTATGGGTACAGAATGGTTGTAAGTGTATTGGTTTAATGCCCTCATGATTTCATGGCTGACTGGGAACTGCTGTTTGCTGCCACTGCCCAGCATCATGAAGAGTATCGCACTGTATATCATTAACCTGGGAAAAGATGAAAACTCAGAATTCAAAGTACACAGAGTATGTATTGTGTCCATACCATCATAAATTCAAAAAATTATAAGTTGAACCATTGTAAGTTGGGAGCCATCTGTAGATGACATTCTCTGCATAGGGAAGGAAATACTGAGGTGGCTATATGTTGTGGTGGGATTGCAGAGTTTCCTATGTCAAAGTTATCCTGAGTCATCCAACTGACTCTTAGAGATGGGAGGGAATTGGGTATGATACCCATGCAGCTATATTTGAATGGTATAAATACAATAACAAGTGAAGATTTCATAGACTGGGAATCAGGGTAGATGAGAAAATAATTAAATGAAGTCAAGACAAGAGTTTTTAGGCTGACTGTCAGAGAAACCATCTTTACACTGAAAATTACTGGATTGTGGGCTAAACTTTGATAGGAAACCCTGCCACTGAGTCATTTATAATTATTTACAATTAGGCAGGGCAATTTAGTTGAGAAATAATGTGGCATAATACAAGGAGCAGTTTTGCTTTGTTCCCAAAGGGATGGACTGGATATGACCTAATAGTTATTTCCTACACTAATTTGGCTGATTGTGTCAGAGAAAAGTCTGGTTGAACATTTTGTTTTCTCCCTGTTGAGAGGGAGAGTCATGAATCATACTTGCACTGACCACAAGGATATAAATTTGAGAATACCCGTTGATTAGGCAGATGACAGAATGTGGACTAGGAGGCCAACAGATTGGAGAAGACTCCAACTAACCTGAGTTGAAGGATTGGTCAGAAACAAGTAAAGCTCCCTAAATATAGGATCTTGTGTGGTTCACCATTGATTTCAGGACATGACTCCAGAGCTGGGAGTACAGTACTTAATGAATAAACAGCTGATTGATGAATGAATGACACCTTGGGAAGAAAACTTAGAATACCAGTATAATCCAAACAGTGGACTGACAGGTTAAACATGTTCCTTAATACCTCTGAGTCAGTTTTATCACCTTTTCCATAGGTTCTTTTGGGGCTGAAATGAGAGCATATAGATAAGGTACTTGAGATTTAACATCTTAAGAAGTATTGCCTGCCTTTCCCCTTTATTTTTCCAGATTTAATCTCTACAGACAAGTCAGACTTTGTTTATGTTTGACAACATTGGGAAAAGAGAAAAACTATGCCTTTTCTCTTAAAATAATAATTTTAGAGGTTAACAGTAACCAACACCACAGGCCAATTTGAGAGCAATTTTTGAAAACAACGAACAGCTAAGACGCTACCAGGTATGATATGCTTTCACTTGGCTTTTTATTAACTCACCCCAAATCTTAATGCAAACAAAAGAAAAAAGCTCTTTGGCAACATGTTCTCATCCTTGGGATTCACTCAGTATCCAAAACACCCCGTCTGCCTGTCTCAGAGATTAACTGTAATTCACACTATATTGGCTACAGATAAGCTGTTTCCCCAGCCTCAGCCATTGGAGCTAACCAGTGAGAAACTCCAAATTTACTTTTTCAATATCCTTGCTTCCAGATTTCTTTCTACCATTTTTTTTGTCCTTTCACACCAGACAGAATTTATGGGAAAAAGATTAAATTCATTAAGGAAATAAAAATCTCTTTTCTCTCTTTCCTTCAGCAGGAGATATTTTCTAATTTTCTCTTCTGTATTTCTTTTCTTCTTTGCTGCTTTTTAAACTGAAGCTAGGATACACCAGTTTAATTTGAACACAATAACTGGACTTAATTAATATCCCAAGGTAGTTTACATTCTTTAGCAGCACTGTCTGATACTTTTTTCTTTGAAATGTTTTCTTCAAGGGCTTTTTTGAACAATATGTAATTGCAGTTTTTGATCAGAGAGTTGAAGCAATCCTATCATAATTGTTAAAGATGGGTGCAGAGAGTTTGGTGAGCAGAAAGTGCTATAAAATGATCAATGGATATAAAAGTCATCCAAGTGAAGGCTTTGTAAAATAATCAAGATTATTCAATCCAGAGAAGAAAGTTTTCAGTTCTTTAGAAATAGCCACTTGCCCTGGATGCTTCAAAAAACAAAAACAAAAATGCCAACTTAACTTATTTCACAACAAATGTAATGTTCATGGAGAATTTTTGTCTTGCAAAGTAAATAAGCTGTGTTTTGTATTCCTTATATATTTGTTTTTAATACTGGAAGTAATGACTTAATAACTGTTTTTAAGTACTGAAATAATTCTCTAAAAAAGACCTGCTTTTCTACAGTATCATAATTGAGTCCTATGATTATCCCTATCCATCCTTTTTTGCTGTCCACCCTAAGACTTCCCATCAGCCACTTCATTTTTAATTTTTTTGAAAAATCTACTTTCTTGTGCTGTCCATACCAAAAAACATATTCTGTGATATTCACAATAGGATGATTGTTGTTTATTCCCCCATTAAGGACAGCACAAAAAGAAATGGCATCATTTGTAACAGGAGGAATTTTAGCTAGGTCTTCTAGAGACCTCCAAATCACTTTCTGTAGTCAGTGATAATTTACCAAAGAAAGCTATGGAATTTTCTTTACTGACCTCAGCAAATCCTTACCTCCCCAGAGATGCCTTGCCGACCCTGAAGAGAAGGGAGTTGGCAGCAATCGCTGAGAAATGGATGAACCTACAACCTTTTCATCCCTTTATTTTATTCAAGCCAGAGTTCTCTAAATGTTAATGCATTGAGGGGAATCTAAACTACTTTCGTGAATACTGAATGGCCAGGAGTCAAAAAAAAGAACACTGGACTTTGCTCCATCAATTACTTTTTTGTCCCTCACACATACACACACACCCAGCTTCTCAGTCTGTCCTTTCAATATGCAACATAATTTGTTGCATCTCTAGCCCAGAACTATCTTCTGAATACCAACCTCATATTCCCAGTTGTTCAAAGGACATTTTTATCTAGAAACACAGCTTCTCAACCTTAACATGTCTTGATACGTCCCCCCATTCCAAAAATAAGCACCCCCTTTCTTTCATGTTCCCAATCTCATTGAGTAGTCCTAATTCCCTAAAGTAAGACTTAGAGAAGTACCTTGATCCCTCCTTTATCTTAGCTACCCATTTCATTTTATCTAAGCAGTTAGCAAATCCTTTTGAGTCTGCCTAGCATTTGTCTTCTTTCATATCTCATGACTTTTAGCCTCCTTGAACATCCTAACCATTTCTTGAACACACAGTATTCTTTCACAGTTCTTTGCCTTACAGATACTGATCTCTCTGCTTGGAATTGTTTCCCACTCCTTCTTTACCTGGTAACCCCCTACTCAATGATAAAGGACCTTACTATATTTTATAAGCAATTCCTCATTCCCCAGAGACAGCTCATGGGTCTCTCCTCTGTGGATTTACCATATCTCATCATAACTATCAGTTTAGGTATCTCTTTTTCCTGCTAAACTATGCACCGGTTGGAGGCTGAGACAGTGTCATAATCATCTTAAAAGTTACAGTACCTAGCATATAATAGTCTGTTTATAGTTAATAAAGAATAAATAATTCACCATAAATCCAATTTACCAATGTTTCTTTTAATGGATCATGTTTTTGGTGTCAAGTTTAAGAGTTATTTGCATAATCCTAGATTCTAAAGATTTTCTCCTATTTTTTTTTTCTAAAACATGTATAGGTTTATGTTTACATAGATACATGATGTATTTTGAGTTTTTTTTTTTTTATATGAGACCTACATTGAGGTTCAATTTTAGGCCAGTAGTTGTCCAATTGTTACAGCACCATTTATTGAAAAGGCTATCTTTCCTCATTGAAATGATTTTGCAACTTTATCAGAAATAAATTGAGCATATCAGTTTGGGTCTATTTATGGACTTTTTATTTTGTTCCTAGTTCCTCCTCCAGCTTTCTAGAATATTTGTGTCAATACATGCAAAAAATCTTGATGAGATTTAATAGGAATTGCATTAAATTCATATATGAATTTTGGGGGAACTGACATCTTTATTATGTTGAGTCTTCCAATCCATGAACACACTATGTCTCTCTATTTAGATCTTTGATTTATTTCATCAGTTTTGTAGTTTTCAGCATACACATCCAATACATGTTCTGTTAGATTTACACCTAAGTACTTAATCTACTTTGTAACAATTGTGGTTTTTTTTTTATTTGTTTCCATATGTTCATTGTTAATGTATAGAAATGTGATTACTTTTTGTGTGTTGATCTTATATGCTTCAAATTTGCTGAATTTACGAGCTCCTGGAGTTTCTTTTGTTTGTTTGTTTTTTAGATTCCATGGGATTTTCTACATATGTCATCTGCAAATAGGGACAATTTTATTTCTTCCTTTCCAATCTGAATGGTTTTTATTGCTTTCACTTACTTATAATGCTGGCTATGAATTCCAGTGCTGTGTTGAATAAGAGCCTGAGGGGAGATATCATTTACTTGTTTCTGATCTTAGGGGAAAAGCATTCAGTCTTTCATTATTAAGTATGATGTTAGCAGTAGGATTTTTGTAGATGCTCTTTAACAAGTTGATGGAGTTCCCCTTTATTCCATGTATGCTGAGAGTTGTTATCATGACAAGATGTTGGATTTTATCAGATTCTTTTTCTGCATCACTGTATGAGTATATTAGTTTTCTTCTTTAGCCTGTTGATATGATATTACATTGACTGATTTTTAATGAACCAGCTTTATATCACAGGAATAACCCCACTTGGACACATTATATAACTCTTTTTATATATGGCCAAATTCTATTTTATGATATTTTGCTACGGATTTTTTAAATTAAATGTATCATTATTCATGAGGTCTGTATTTTATATTTTATGCTATCTTTGTCTGGTTTCTACATCAAGGTAACCCTAGCTTCATAAAATGAATTGAGAAGTGTTCCTTCCTTTTTGATTTTCTGGAGGATATTATGTAGAATGGGTGGTAATTCTTGAAGTATTTGATAGAATTCTCCAGCAAAACCATCTGGTCTTGGGATTTCTTCTGTGATAATTTTCAATTTATGAATTAAATTTCCCTAATAATTCTAGGAGTGTTCAAATGGTCTATTTCATATTGAGTAAGCTGTGGTAGTTTGTAGTTTTCAAAGAGGTGGTCTAAGTCATCCAAATTGTCAAATTTCTGTATATAAAATTATTTATAAGATTCCCTTATTGTCTTTTTTTATATCCACAAAGTCTATAGTGATAGCCCCTGTTTCATTCCTGGTATTGGTAATTTATACCTTCTCTTTTTTTTCTTTGTCCGTCTTATTAGAGGTTTTTCAATTTTATTAGCTTTTTCTAAGAATCAACTTTTTTCCCATTAGTTTTCTCTATTTTTTTTCAATTTTACGATTTTTGCTTTTATCTTTACTGTATCCTGCCTTCTTGCTTTTGGTTTCTTTCACACTTATTTTTCTTGCTTTTTGCCATGGGAACGTAGATGATTGATTTGAGCCTTTTCTTCTTTTCAAATACAAGCACTTAGTGCTATAAATTTTCCTCAACAACATTTTAGCTCTATCTCACAAATTTTGATGCTGTGTTTTCCTTTTTGATTTAGTTTGTGATTTCTCTAGAGAGTACCTCTTGGATCCATAGATTACTTAGAACTATGTTTCTTAATTTCCATATTTTTTATTTTATTCTAGTTTGATTTCATTTTGCTCAGAGAATATAATTTGTATGATTTCAGTTCTTTTAAAACCTGTTCAGGTTTGTTTTATTGCCCAGGATATAGTCTATCATGGCATATGTTCCATAAGCACTTGAAAAGAATATGTTTCTTACTGTAGTTAGGTGAGGTATTCTATAATTGTAGATTAGATCTTGTTGGTTGCAGATAATGTTGAATTCTTCTATATCCTTGTTTGTTTTCTGTCTAGTTATTCTATTAACTGTTAAGAGAGAAGTGTTGAAGTCTCCAAGTATAATTGTGGACTTGTGCATTTCTCCTTCCAGTTATGTCAGTTTTTATTCATGTATTTTGTTGTTCTGTTGTTTGATACTTAACAAATTTAGGATTTTTAATGTCATCTTGGTAGATTGACCCTTTTATCATTTTTACAGTGTTTGCTGTTTTTCTCCCATAGTTTTCCTCATTCTGAAACTAGCATTATCTGCTATTAAATAGACATTCCTTCCTTGTTTTGATTAGTATTTACATGGTAGGTCTTCCCATCCTTTTACTTTTAACCTGCCTTTACTGTTTTATTTGAAGTGAATTTCTTTCCACAGTATATAGTTGGGTCATGTGTTTTTATGCACTCTGCCAGTCTCTTTCAATTGATGTATCTAGACCATTTATATTTAATAAAATTATAGATATGGTAGGACTTAAATTAACATTTTATTTTGTTTTCTCTATGTACTTTTTTGTATTTCATTTCTCTGATGTATTTTTTGCATGCCTTACTATGTGTTAAATATTGATTAGAATTCAATTTTTATTTATCTATAGTTTTTAGGTATATCTCTTCATATTGATTTTTTAGTGATAACTATAGGTATTACATTATATATATACATAAACTGTCTCAGTCTATTGGTATTGTTATTTTTTCAGTTTGGGTTAAGTATTGAAAATTTATCTTCCTTTACATCCATTTATTCTCCCTCATTTGTGATAAAACTGCCTTCAATATTAACCCTATATACAGTTAAAATCACATCAGACATTATTATAATGTTTGTTTCCACCATAAAACATAATTTAGAAAATGGAAGAGAAAGAAGTCATGTGTGTGTGTGTGTGTGTGTGTGTGTGTTCCAAGTTGTTTCTTCCTTTCAGATATTTCAGGATTCCTTATTTTGTCATTTCCTTTTGAGAGAACTTCCTTTAGGCATTTTTTTACAATAAGTCTGCCAATGATGAATATCTTAGTTTCCTTCATTTGAGAATGTCTTTATTTCCCCTTCATTTCTGAAGGATATTTTCCCTGGATATGGGATTTGGGGTTGATAATTCTTTTCTTCCAGCTGGTGAAAAATATTGTGCCCCATTCTTCTGCTTGCACTGTTTCACAATGCGAAATCAGATGTCTTTCAAATTATCTTTCCTATAGAGGAAAGGTAGCGTCTCTCTCTCTCTCTCTCTCTCTCTCTCTCTCTCTCTCTCTCTCTCTCTCTCATCTCTCTCTCTCCTTTCAAGACTGTTTAGCTTTCAGACATTTGGCTAAGATGTGTCTTGGTATTTCATTTCTTTGAGTTTATCTTATTGGAGTTTGCTTAGCTTGTTGAATTTACAAGTTTGTATGTATCTTTTGCCAAAGTTGGGGAGTTTTCAGACATTATTTGTTCAAGCTCACTTTTTAGTCCTACTTTCCTCTCTCCTTCTGGGATACCAATGCCATCAATGTTAGATCTTTCATTATAGTCTCACAGGTCTCTGGGTCTCTCTTCATTTTTTCAGTCTAATTTCTTTCTGTATTTCTTACTGAGTAATTTTTATTGTTCTGTCTTTAATTTCACTGATTCTTATGTCCCTTCCATTTTGCCATTGAGATTATTCATTTAGGTTTTCTATATTGTATTTTTAAGCTCTAAAATTTCATTTAATTCTTTTTTTATATTTTCTATTTCTTCGCCAGGACTTGCTATTTCTTTCCTTAGAATTTGTATTTTTTCATTTGTTTCATGTATATCTGTAGTTGCTCATTGAAATGTTTTCTATGATGGCTCCTTTGTCATATGATTCTAACATTTCTGTCATCTTGATATTGGTCTCCATTGATTACCTTTTTTTCTTACAGTTTGAGATCTTCCTTGTTCTTAATATAATATGACAAGTCATTTTTAATTGAAATATAGAAATTTTGAGTATTATGTTATGAAACTTGGAATTACGTTTAAAATTTCTATTTTCCAGCTTCTTCCAACACCACTCTGGCAGGGGAAAGGGGTTACTGCCTCAGTACTGCCACATGGAGGCAGAAGTCCAGGTTCCCTATTTGGCACTTATTAATATCTGAGGAGGGAGGCTACTTTGTCCTGTCAGTCCCCACTGATACTTCCCTTGCTGGGAGAGGTAGGGTGCCTCTTTGGTGTACACCCTGTGCCTCTACTTCTGGGCAGCGATGAAAGATTGGACTCTCCATAGGCTTCCTCTGATACCACCTCAGTATGGAGAGGGAGTGGTTCTTTTTACCACGAGGAAGGGGTACATGATCATGGTCCCCACATGGTCTCTATTGACATTGTGGCTAGGGGAGGCCTTGTTACCACCCATCGTGGATGAAAATCTTATCTCAATATTCAGCCTTTTCTGCCATCATCTTGGCCGTGATGATGACAGAAAAGACCTCATTATAGCCTGGCAAGGGTGGAAGTCTAGGCTCTCCCCTCAGCCTTTGTTGACATGAATGGAGATGGGTTCACAGTTTTTCTGTGGTGTTTGGCTGGAGTGAAGCAGTTATTGTCTAAATTTTTTTGTCTTGCTAGGCCACCCCTTTCCTTGTTCTCAGGATAGGGAGAGCAAGCTTCTGTTGGGACTTATTTTATCTGTGCCCATTAGTATTTCCAGGTTGCTGCTTCTCAGCTCCAAACCTGGGATATGTAAGAAAGAAAAAAAAAGAGGGAGGACATTGTCACTTTATCCCTAGCAAGTCTGTCTTCTTAATGTAATAGAAATATTTTTATGTTAAGACTCTTCTAATTGCATTGTTTGTTTTTCACTCTTGAGTTTTAAATCTTCTTTATATTCTAGGTACTAGACCTTTGTCATACACGTGTTTTGCAGATATTTTCTCCTAATTAGTGGTATAAAAGGAAACCATATGAGAGTCTTCTTAGGTTTGTTTTACACGTAATATCCAAGGTTTTTAGTTGTACGTAGTAGGAAGAATAAGGAAAAAGTTTATGCACTTTCATTTCTATAGGAGCATAAGTCTCAATTTTGTTATAATCCTTCATCTCTAGATTCATAAGCCTTACTTCCTGATATATTTAATATTCAAAATTAAATAAATGTTTAACTTGAATAAATGTCTTTACTAAAAATCAAATGTCTTGCAAAAAATGATTCTGGACACAAACCTTATGCTTTCATAAAAATTAACTCAAAGTGGATCACAGACCTAAATGTAAAATGTAAAACTATATAACTCCTAAAAGATAACATAGGAGTAAACTTAGATGACCTTGGGTATGGTGATAACTTTTTAGATACAGTACAAAAGGCATGACCCATGAAAAAAATTATTGATAAGAAGGACTTAATTAAAATTAAAAATTTCTGGGCACCTGGGCGGCTCAGTTGGTTGAGCAACTGCCTTCAGCTCAGGTCATGATTCTGGAGTCCAGGATGTAGTCCTTAATCAGGCTCCCTGCTCTGCAGCAGTCTGCTTCTCCCTCTGACGTCTCCCCTTTCATGCTCGCTCTCTCTCTCATTCTCTCTCACTCTCAAATAAATAAATAAAATATTTTAAAAAATTAAAAATTTCTGCTCTGTGAAAGACATTGTCAAGACAATGAGAACACAAGCCATAGTCTAGAAGAAAATATTTCTGAAAGATAATGTCTGATAAAGAACTGTGATTCAGAATATACTGGATATTACATCCAGTCAATTAATCACTAAATTCTGCCCCTAAAATTAATAATACAGTATATGTTAACTAAACTGAATTTAAATAAAGAATTTAAAATTATATATACAAAGAATTCTTAAAGTACAGCAATAAAAAAACCTGATTAAAAAATGGGCCAAAGACCTGAACAGACAACTCACCAAAGAAAATATACAGATGGCAAATAAGCATATGAAAAGATGCTTCATGGCATATGTCATCAGGGAAATGCAAATTAAAACAACAATGAAATATAACTACACACTTATTAGAACAGCCAAAATCTGGAACACTGACAATACCAAATGCTGGCAAGGATGTGGAGCAACAGGAACTCATTTATTGCTGTGGGAATGCAAAACGGCACAGCCATTTTGCAAGACAGTTTGATGGTTTCTTATAAAAGTGAATATACTCTCACTATGTGATCCAGCAGTTGCACTCCTTGGTATTTACCCAAGGAGTAGAAAATGTGTTTCCACACAAAAACATGCACATGGATATTTATAGCAGCTTTATTTATATTTTCCCAAAGTTATAAGCAACCAAGATGTTCTTCAGTATGTAAATGGATAAATAAACCATGGTACATCCTGACAACGGAATATTATTCAGCATTAAATAAAAATGAGCTATCAAGCCATGAACCTTAAACGCATATTACTAAATGAAAGAAGCTGATCTGAAAAGTCTATATACTCTATGATTCTAACTATATAACATTCTGGAAAAGACAAAACTATGGAGACAGTAAAAAGATCAGTGGTTTCCAGGCATTAGGGAGGAAGGAGGGAGGAATGAAAAGGCAGAGCACAGAGGATTTTTAGGGGAGAGAAACGATTCTGTATGATACTCTGATGGTGGATACATGGTATTACACATTTGTCCAGACCCATAGGAAGTACAAGACCAAGAGTGAACTCTAATGTGAACTGTGGCATTTGGTTGATTATGATGTGTCTATGTAAGTTCATCGGTTGTAAATAATGTACTACTCTGGTGTGGGATGTAGATAATGGGGGAGATTATGCATGTGTGGGGACAGGGGATATATGGGAAATCTGTATTTTCCTCTTAATCTTATTGTAACCTAAAACTGCACCTCCCCAAAATATTTTTCTTAAAAATCTAATGTTTTTATTAAAAACAGATAAACTAAGCAAACCTTAAGCACCAAAGGTGTCTCTTTTAGCTGATGAAAGAAACATGAATCCTAAAGATGGTCAGTATGTTTTACCAGTTCTTATTACTTAATAGCTTCTTCAAGACCTAGTCTTAAACTTAGGTCCTGATGAGTATGCCAAACCTGGATCTTAGTGCAAGTGTCAAGATCCCTCCTGGGGATTTATTTCTGAACTGCCAGCTTTCTGGACTTCAGGCCAGTTTCTATTTAAGTGAAAGCTCCAATCTAGCAAGAGTGCATTGATTGCTTTCCAACTAATCAAAGGGAAAGCATTGGTTGGCCATTCTAGCATCCTTGTTCAGCTAAAAATGATTATGTCTCTGGCTCCTAATGCAAAGATATATTCTTCCTTTTTTCTCCTGTAGTGAGGGTGCAGAATATCCTTCAATTCTGTTAAGTATAAAGTTAATGTATGCCTTTGAATAGTCTTTGAAAACTTATACAGTGCAGATTTTCTCCCTGAGGGAAAGAGCAGAACATCACCTGTTCTTCTCCTTTTCCTGGTCATAAAGTTTGTTTGACTTAAATTTACACACAGTAGAATTTACTTACCTGAAGTTATCCCTCTTTGCACTTCAGGAATAGATTTCTTAAAGTACCCATGGCCTTCCAACAGAATGGAACATTTTGAATAAAAATTAAAAACTAGTTTTGGTGCATGAAATTTGTATGAGATTAGGAAATTTTTTCCTTATGGTATCCTCTCTCTCTCTCTCTGTATCTGTGTATGTGTGAGTCTTTACTACTTTGTACTTCTTGGGAGAAGCATGGTGCTTAATAAAGGAAAGTTTAAGAATGAGTGGGGAATATGGCTGATTTCTTATATGTGATTCAGGATCACTACTATGATGAATACCCCAAGAGGAAGAATTGCTAGAAAGTCCTTTTTATGCCACAGTAAAAGAATTTCTTCTCCCCTCCCAATTGTTTATCAGGGTAATCACTTGCAATGGCCATTGGTTTGCCACAGCTTGACAGGGCAAGTTGTTTTTTGTTGCTTGTGTATTATATCCCAGGATCTGAATAGCTTGCTTGGCCTGAGACCTTGCATGATCCTGAGAATATAATAGTGATAGCACCTTATATTCTCACCACAGTTCTACAAAGTAGGTATCATGTGAAGAAACCAAGGCTTAGAATGGACGCACCAGTTATATAAAGCCAAATAGCTAGTAAACATCAGAGTTGGAACTCAAATTCAGACTCTATGTGTGACTCCAGAACCCACCTATTTTCCTAGTATCAACATTGCTGAGTTTTGGTGAATTCCACTCACTAGGACTTGCATGGTTTCATAGTTTACTGAGATAGTGCTGTATCAGTCTTCTACCTGATACTTGGTTTGAAAATATTAATACCAGTAAGGAATGAACTGAGTTCTCCTTAGGAATTTGAGTCAGGTAAAAAGGCTCCACCAAGGTGCCTTCCCACCTAAATTTGAAGGGGTTCACTCAGTACCATGATTCCTTTCAGATGTAATAGACAATCTGTAAATGTCAGTTCTGTCCCTCTATCCCAACGCTTAGAATGGATCAAATGCAGCTCTAGCAGCTCTCAAGTACATCATGTCATTTAGTCATGATGGATCTCTTATGAGGTATTGGGATGAATATATCCCCATATTATAGATGAAGAGACTGAGGTACAAAAAAATGAGGTAACTGGCTCATCTAATATATTATAACCAGGTTTGTCTGACTGTACATAGTTTGCTCTCCAAACACCTGAGCTGGCTCCTGCCTACCTACCTACTTTGCTTCTGTCTCAGTAATATCTTCAGAAGCTTTAAATTGAATATTTCAATTGAGATCTTCAAGAAATCCTTATATGACTTTAAAAATCATTAGGCCATGCATGCTTTCTCCCTTTCCTCACCCTGTATTATCTTCAGTTTTAAACTTGCATCCCAGTAGAGCCCAGAGCAAAATCAAGTGTAAATTGGCCTAAGAGGATAATTGAATCTTTCTCAGTCACCCGGGCTTTGGCTTTGCTTTGACCTGGGATGCTTGCTAGTCTCAATGGAAGAATAAAGTGAGTTAATTAGCGCTTAGATAGGGTGAGAGTTAAAGTTCTAGGTGTGGGTCTGTGCAACTGAACTGATGATTGTTGGCTTCTTACATTAACACATCCAATAGCTATCTGGTGGGTGAAGGTATCTTCTTTTCTGACCTGAAGGTGGGTCAGTCTCACTCACTGGGAAAATGTTGTCATTTGTATTCTGCATTCTTCCTGTTTCTTTGAGATGTGCTATGTTTAATAAAGCATGCATTAGAAAATACTAAAAAAAAAAAAGAGTTTTTAACCAGTCTTTCTCTCCCAATAGGTTTAAGTTGCCCCCAAAGTGTGTGTTTATGTGGGTATATGTGTGTGTGTTTTAGACTAAGTATCACTGAAGAAGCCAAAACCTCATTATGTGTAGGTTATTGTGTTTGTGGAAGAAAATCTCCCTTAAGTGATATATCTACTATGTATCATAAAAAATTAATTCACTATATGTGTGTGTTTTCATTTCAAGCATCTTTAATAGGGAAATATATTCTGGTAGATTAGTTTACAGTGTTTCTAAATAATAAATCATAAACACCAATAAAAGAAAACATCTAAAATGTGCATATTTGCGAGTTGATTATATGTTGATTAACCTTATGTGCTTTTGTCATAATTCTTATGATTGTCATTTTCCCTTGATGTCAAACAATTCATTTTTGGAACATAAGGTGCATGATTATGAATGTTAATACAGCACCCTGCTGCATCTCACCCCCCTTAGCATTATGGCACAGATTTACTTTGGAGACACAATGGTACTTTCTATCATTATTCATAGTAACTGTAATTAGACACTAAACTAGAGATATAAATATACTCATTATTTACCTATTTTGTTAATTAGAATTTTTCTTACACCAAGGCACTAGAAGAATAATGTTAATAATTCAACTAAGAATCATGAGATTCTGTTTAAAAAATAAAAATGGAAAGAAAGGAATCTATTATGAAGAATAGAGCAATGGATTTGGGAGTTTTAAGTGTAGACTCTAAGTACTCTTTGGAAATCGTGGAAATACTAGGCAAGCCTCTAACCATCTCATAGTCTTGTTCTTACGGGTGATTCAGGGCTGTACTTCCCACCTGACAGGGATCTGGTAAAGATTAAATAGGTACCTCATGAGAAAATGCCTAGAACAGTACCTGATAACAGGTATATCACCAGTGAATGTGTACTGTTTTTAATATGGCATTTGAAAATTAAAAAGGAATAGGCACTTTCTAAATATTATTTCACAAAAAAATCCCTTTAAATAACAAGCTCCATGATGCAATGTCATTGATTTAATAAATATTTTTGAGTGTGAGTGCTTAACATGTACATAGCAATAGGTAAACAATGTGGTAGAGATCATAACAGAAGTATGCTCTATCTCTGAACCCTAGTAGATATATATGAGACATATATAGGTAGAATGGTTGAGCAAGGAAATATATGATTGTCAAAATGAATGATACTGGCAGCAAGTGAATATGAAAATTGGAAGAAGAACATCACAAGAAGCTTGCAAAAAATTTTAAAAAGAGAGGGAGGTTGACTGATTTCCTGAATGATATCTGGGAAGGCATAAAGAGAGGATGGAGAGAAACATAGGTTTGGAGACTATTAAGAAAGCCCATCCAATTTAAGATTCATGTAGAGAATCAGTAAGAGGAAAATTTGAATAATCTATAGAAAGTCCAGAAAATCAAAATTTACCCAGTAGGCAGTGCGAAGCTACTGCAGGATTGAGAGTAGGTGAAGAAGAATGAAATTGGTGTTTGTGGGAAATTGATGTGGGTAGGACTGGATGTAAGGTGGCCATGTGGTATGATTGTTTATGTAGACTAGAAGAGTTAATGGGGGAGATATTTCAAAGCCAGGACTTGGTGACTGATTCATTACACAGGCTAAAGAAGAGGAGAAGTAAATAGTGGTTACAGGGTTTGAGCCAGTTAGACTTTTAAAGATGTAAAACAAACAAATAAGATTTTTAAAGAGTTAACGTAGGAAGACTTAGGTGTGATATCAATGTTTGTTTGGCTTTCCTTTGGTTTTCTCTTCAGTTTGAGGTGGGTGATAAGATATGTAGCGATTCAACTGGCAGTTGTAGAGCATAGGTAGAACTGGTGTGATGCTTAGGGGAGAGATCAGACCAAAGATTGTTGTAGACCCATAGAATGCTATTCCCAATCTAAATTAGTCTCAATAGATGCCTGGGTGGCTCAGTCAGTTAAGTGCCTTGTCTTTGGCTCAGGTCATGATCCTGGTGTCCTGGGATGGAGTCCTATATCAGACTCCTTGCTTAGCAGGAAGTCTGCTTCTCCCTCTGCCTACTGCTACCCCTTGCTTGTGCTCTCTCACTCTCTGTCAAATAATCAATCAATCAATAAATAAATAAATATCTTTTAAAAAAACTAGTCTCAATTACACATAAGTATCTTTAGATAGTCACTTCCTCTTAAAAACACCACCTGCCCTTGACCTTCATCCTCCTCTAACAATCATTCTCTTTCCCTTCACAGCCCAGCTCCTAGGCTCTTGAAAAGTATTCTTTTTAAAAAAAAACGATTATATTTATTTATTTGACAGAGAGAAACACAGCCAGAGAAGGAACACAAGCAGAGGGAGTGAGAGAGGGAGAAGCGGGCTCAATCCCAGGACTCTGGGATTATCACCTGAGCCAAAGGCAGTCGCTTAACCAACTGAGCCACCCAGGTGCCCCTTGAAAAGTATTCTTATGTTCGTTGTCTCCCTTTCTTCCCTCCCATTTTTCCACTGCAGTCTGGATTCTTCCACTACCACGACACTCTTCTCTGTATAGTTTCAAGGTGCATTAGTGTCCTCCAAGTTGAAAAAACAGGGAAGGAGCATCTTCTTTTCCTTTTCCAATGGGCAATTTTAATAGAGTTTTTCAGCAGTATAGTACAAAAGAAGGAAGGTAGCCATTGATATATAATAGCACTGGTGCCAAATTATTTACCAACAGGCCAACTTTTGGCAAGCTACTTAATCACAATTTCCTCATCTGTACAAAGATTTCTATAACCTTATGGAGTCATATGAGTAAGTGAGATGATATATGTAAGCCCTTTAGAAGTAGTTGTTGCTTAATAAATATTAACCCTGTTGAATACTTCTTTTTGGAAATTTCTTCTCTTTGATTATTAAACATCTCTTTCTCTTGGTTTTCTTCCTACTGTTTATTTTCAGTTCTTTTCCCTTAATTTGTCTCCCAACTACTGGTACACCCTAAAACAGTGGTCCTCAAAATTGAGTGTGCATTAGAATTCTCTGGAGGATTTGTTAAGAAACATATTTGCACCCTCCTCCCCACAGTTTTTGATCTAATCAGGACCCAAGGAGTTCTTAGGTAGTGCTGGTGCTACTGGTCTGTGTATTGAACTTTGAGAACCACTAACCTAAAGTTTGGTGTCAGATCCTCTTTCTTATTCTATGAACATTTCTTGAGAGGCTTCAGGTACTGCTGATAACTCCCAGTACCTGTATCCAGAAAAGACCACACTCCAAGATTCTGGATTCAACTGCATCTTACACTTCTTTACCAAGTTGTCTCCCCAGACTCATCATAATCTAGCATGCCCAAGGTGATTCTAAAGTACATATGGAAATATAAACTTACTAAGATTAGTCAGGAAAGGTCTGAAAAAGAAGAGTAATATGGGAGAAAGAGACCAGTCCCTTTGAAACATATTATAGAACCATAGTAATTAAAGCTATTTAATTAAAACTGGCACATGAATGGACCATAATTAGGCCTAGAAATTGATCCAAAGACATAGTGTAGTATATGATTTTAATATATGATTTTATCATGAAATATTAAAGGTCTTTCTAAACAAGACACAAAGGAAGCCCTCAAGGAGAAAACTGTTAAGTTCAATTATACCAAAGTTAAAATGTACAGCAGAACAAAAGTGTATAAACAAAATCTAAAGACAAAAACCTGGGAAGGAGCTTTGCATCTGATATGGGAGTTTGTTCCCTTTATATATAAAGAACTCTTAAGATTGAGACTCACTAAGGAAAATACCAACAAATCACTATAAAAGAGAAAAAAAGGACCTAAACAGGCAGTCAAAAGAAAAAATAAAGTTGTTCTATAAAAATAAACGAAAAGATGTTCACCAACATTCATAATTAAAGAAATATAGATTTATTTAAGCAACAACTCTTACCTTAAGATACAACTTTCATGTATCAGAATGGCAAAAATCAGAGCATTCAGTATACATTATTTTTGGCAAGCATGCGGAGAAACGTACTCTTAGACCTTGCTATATACCTTGCTACTCAAAGTGTGATCCTTGGACCAGCAGAATCTGTATCAACCCAGAGCTTGTTAGAAATGCAGCTCCAGGGCACCTGGGTGGCTCAGTGGGTTAAGCCTCTGCCTTCGGCTCAGGTCATGATCTCAGGGTCCTGGGATCAAGGCCCACATGGGGCTCTCTGCTCGGCAGGGAGCCTGCTTCCTCCTCTCTCTCTGCCTGCCTCTCTGCCTATTTGTGTTCTCTCTGGCAAATAAATAAATAAAATCTTTAAAAACTAAAAAATAAAAAAAGAAATGCAGCTCCAACCCAGATATACTAAGTCAGAATCTGCATTTTAATACGATCCCCAGGTGATTTGTTTGTACATTAAAGTTTGAAAAGCATTGCTGTAATACATTGTTGGTGGAAGTACAAATTAGCATACTCTGGATTTTAGGAGACTTTATCACAAACATTCACATATTCTGTGAACCACAATTCCACTTTATCTAATAGATATTATCATCTCTGTGTATGAAGATTACAGAGATATTCAATGCAGCATTATTTGTAATAGCAAAAAAAATAAACAGAACCTCAGTATTCATTAATTGGTTAAAGGTTAAATAAACCGAGAAAATTCGCATGCTGCAACACTATCCAGTTGTTAAAAATTTGTGAAAAAGTACACACAGATGTGAAATTATCTCCAAGATATATTGTTAAGCACAAACATCAAATTTCTTTTTTTTTTAAGATTTTATTTATTTATTTGACAGAGAGAAACATAGCAAGAGAAGGAACACTAGCAGGGGGAGTGAGAGAGGGAGAAGCAGGCTTCCTGACGAGTAGGGAGCCCGATGTGGGGCTTGATCCCGGGTCTCTGGGATCATGACCTGAGCCGAAGGCAGTCACTTAACCAACTGAGCCACCCAGGCACCCCAAACATCAAATTTCTGAACAGTATTCTTGTATGCTTTTTTTGTGGTCTATTTTTATAATTCCTATTTTACAGATGATGTAAGTGAGGCAGAGATGTTAAATAACTAACCCAAGGCCATACAGCTAGCAGTGATGGATTCAGATCCAGACAGTCTGGTTCTAGAGCTTATGCTTTTAATACTATACGATACTGCTACCTGGCGATAAACAAGAAAACGTTAACAGTGGTTTCCCCAGGAGTGTGAGGAACTCATTTTTTATTGTTTATGCCTTTGTACTCTTTGAATGGTTTGCCTTCTGCTAGTGTTGCTTAAAAAAAAAAAAAAAACTTAAAAATCAACTTGTCCAAAATTGGATTGATTTCCCTCCCTCTTCTTCTGCTGATATTGGTAACAGGCTGAAATATTTCCTGAAATAAGAAATCTGGCAGATATTCTGGACTCCCTCCTCTTCTTTACTCCTCACATCTGTCCAATCAGACACCAAGATTTATTGGTCCTACCTCCCAGACAAGACAATTCTCAACTATACCTCTCCACTCTGTCCCTGAATCAGAGATCACTTGGACTGTGACTTTTATTTCCAAGTGGTCCACCTGACTCTTTTCTCCCTACAAAATGCTAATGAATACATCTTTCCAAAATGCAAATCTGGTTCGGCCATCATTATACTTAAAATCTTTCACTGGCTCCCCAGTGCCTGTGGGAACATCCAAACTCATTAACATGGTGACTTAGTTCTTCCATGTTCTGGCCCAGCCTGCTTCTCTAGCCTTACCTCTCACCTTCCCTCCTCTCATGTCCTACTGTCAGGACACCATTTTTTCCTCCCATTTCCATGATTTTCACATGTTATTCCTTTTACAGGAGTACCTTTCATCTCGGTCAATCCCTATACTTCCTTCAAGGTCAGACCTCAAGCATGACCTCCTTTATGTAGAGTTTTTGCCTGCAGGTTAGTAGACATTATGTATTCTATACTAGGCAGGTCAGGATGCCCTAAAGTTCTGTGGTTTCTCAGTGTTCCACAAGACATATCTCCAGTGCCAAGCCCTCTTGCCTAAATGCTGTGCAATCATACTACTTGTGGACTCCCAACATGGACTCCAACATGTGGACTCTCAACATTTTTCAATGCTAGTGCCTACATAGAAAGGGAAATACTTTTTTTTGTATTTTTGTATTTCCCTTTCTACATAGGTACTAGCATTGAATTCATTCATTTATTCAATTATTGAGAGCCAGGCAAGCACTATTCAAGATGCTGGGGACAAAGAATAAAGAACAAATTCTGTTCACTGCTAGAATTTTGAGTACTTTAAAACTTTCATTCTGTGATTCTGTCTTTTAGCTTTAGTATTTTCAAATTAAATCTATATTTATGTATGAGTTTTGTTTCAATTTTACAAACATTACCTTGACAAATTTAAAATCCAATTTAAGTCAAGATCAATTTTTTAAAAAAATAACGGATTTGCTTATTCTCCATCCCAAGGGGAAGGAATGTGTATGATTGAGTGCAGGAGTCCATGCATGCATGAGAGAGAGCAAGCAGTTACCTGCAGTGAGGAAACTGAGTAGGGAATAGGTTGGGGAGGCGTGAGTAGGGGAGTTCATGTTCCCCAGAAGGAAAATAATTTTATTTCAATTTTTTCATTTTTTCTAAATTGTTGTTTGAATAACCTCTAAAAAAAAAACCAAAATGAAAACCAAAGAAATGGAAAGCTTGAGCAGCTAGAGGTTTGAAAATATAAATACATTAGATCAGGAACTTGCCCAGGGGCTCATGCAGATCATTGTAGAACCATGTGAAAGCCTTTATATGGAAAGAAACTTCAGAAAGGGAAGTAGATATATGGCAGCAGCTCGCCAGCTCATATCTCTTCCAAACAGGGAATATGTGAACAGGGAATTGCCTTCTTGGTTCTGGGACCTTCCTCCCCATGAAGTAGTATGTTCCCACCTGCCCCTGGAGCCCAGATTCTATTCAGGCAGCCCTCTTGATTATATACACAGCCACTGACAGTTGAAGAGAGGCTCCCAGGCTGCCTTAGAAAACAAGACCCCATATAAGTCAAAGCACTAGCAGCCAGTATTATATATATACATATATATATATATATAAATATTTTATTTATTTATTTGAGTGAGAAACGGAGATCACAAGGAGTGGAGAAGGATAGAAGGAGAAGCAGACTCCCCACTGAGCTGGGAGCCCAGTGTGGAACTCGATCACAGGACTCTGGGATCATGACCTGAACCAAAGGCAGAAGCTTAAATGACTGAGCCACCCAGGCACCCTACTCAAGGCCTTCTTAGCTATAGTGTCTTCCCAGGTGCCTGAAGAACCTGGTGGGACAAAATTGCATGGAGAGGGGACAAAGCACAGGAAAATCTGGTGCAGGGGTGGCAGCAAGTACCATTTTGAAGCCATCTAATTGCTAATATTTGTATACAGTTCACAAGGAACTTTCATTCCATTTAATCCTTACGACCACCTTATGAACACTACTGCAGGAAAGACGAAACTCAGGCTCAAAGGTGAAATAAATCACACAAGGTTTGAACCCAAGTTCTTCACTTTCAAATTCCTGTGCTTTTTCCCTAAACAGTGATTCTCAAAGTTTTTTATAGATTAGCATCAGCATCACTGAGAACTTGTTTAGAAATGAAATTCTGGGGCCCAGCTCAGAAGACCTTCTGGACTTCTGGATCAGAAGCTCTGCTAAGTGGGGCCCTGCAATCTGAATTTTAATAAGTCCTCCAAGTGATTCTGTTGCACACCCAAGTTTGACAGCCATCACTCTAAAGAATGCTACCATGCATTTTAAAACGGATTTTCAAGTAGCTTCTTTTAAATACTCTGGGAATCAAGTCCTGCATCAGGTTTCCTGCTCTGCAGGGAGCCTGCTTCTCCCTCTGCCTCTGCCTCCCTCTCTCTCACAGTCTTTCATGAATAAATAAATAAAATATTTTTTAAAAAAGACCTTGAGTAGTAATTTTTTTCAACCCACTGGGCACAACCATGATGTTGACCTTGACCCCTTTCCTTTGCCTGGTCTCCCTTGAACTTGCTCCTTACTCTTCCAGCCCTGGTCACCTTTCACAGCAAAGAACAGCTCCTAGTGTTAATACTAGGGTAAAAAACAAAAAACCAAAAAACCAAAAAACCAAAAAAAAAAAAAAAGGGAAAAAACCTGTCAGATGGAGGATCTGGTTTTTTTTTTTTAAGTTTTGAGGAGTTTTTGGTTTTGGGGGTTTGTTATTGTTTTTGTTTTAGGGGTAAAATAAAGAGGGGAATATACTACCAAGCATCAAAGTATTTGTTGGGGAAGCATTCTGCTAGTTGGTGGGCTCCAGGCTGATTACCTGAGGGCAAAATCCAGATGTCTGAAATAGTTAAGTGAAATGACAAGTATAATTGCAGATTTCTAACTTGAATATATCAGATAGTTGTATCTGACAACTGTCAGAGTAAATGATATGTTCTTGTAGAATGGTGTCTTTTTTCTTTGAAAACCTTTTCTCATTCAACTATAATGCATGTGTAATGTAGACAGCTTTGAAATTTTGTAAAGGTGTGAAAAATATTAAGAATTACCCTTAATTCCACCACATAGAGATAAATACCTCCTGGGAAGATATTAGTGTATTTGTATTCAGTCTCTTAATATGTGTACGATTGTATGTTAATATATAGATACATGTCTATATTTTTTTAATAGGACTGGTACTACATACAGGTTTAGATCCTTTTTCTTTGGCTTACCATTATATTGTGAGCCTTTTCCAGGATCATTAAGTAGTCTTGAGAAACATGGTTTTTAATGGCAGGCTATTATTCCTTCATGTAGATGTACAATACTTCACTTAATTCTTCCTAAATGTCAGACACTTAGGATATTCCTGTTTTTAGCATTATAAATATCCTTGCAGTAGATGACACTTCAAATACATAAACCAATGTGTGCATCTCTAATTGCTCTCTTAGGATAGAATCCCAGGAGTGGAAATACTGGATCAGAGGGTAGGAACATTTTTTTAAAAACAGATGTGATTCACATACCATAAAATTCATTACTTTCGAGTGCATCATTCAGTGGTTGTCAGTGTATTCACAAGGTTGCACAAGTAGTAATGCTCTCTAATTCCGGGGGGGGGGGGTGCTTCATAAATTTGCGTGTTACCTTTGCAGTGGCCATGCTAATCTCTATATCATTCCAATTTCAGTGTATGTTGGCCGAAGTAAGCACAGTGGCACGTTTTGATGTCTCTTGCTATGGCACATTTCCCTCCAGCAAATGTGTACCCATATCCCTTCTCACCCAGCTATGTGTAAGAATGCCTGTGTCCCTGCCACTTGGGGGACACTTAGTTAAAAATACACACTGCAAGTATCATTGAAAATGGCATTTTATTGTTGTGTCTCTCTGATTAGCTTTTCTTCTTCTCCCACCTGAACTCTAGCTGTTCTTGGAGACCTGTCACCCACTGTCTTTGCACACATTTACCGTGGGCAGTGACATCCAGTGCAGCAACATCAGCTGCCCCCTCTCAGGATAATGACCGCATGTCCATAGCCTGCCCTAATATCTTTCTAGCACTGCAGTCCACACATTAAGCTGCTTGCTGGGCATGCCTATCTACATAATTTGACAGCCTGTGAAACAGAATCTTGTCAAAAATCAAACATTTCCCCTGAGGCCAGCTACTGCTCCGACTTCCCTATCTAGATGGAGTGATACCACTGTTCTCCCATGTGCTTTATGGTCACATTAACTCCTTTGTCTCCTGCATATTTATTAGTCGTCCAACGCTGTTAATTCTGCCTCTTATGTCCTTCCTCCCAGACTTCCCTTCTACCTCATCCCTGCTTCTCCTGCTCTAGTTCTACCTTTTATCATATGTGTGGTGCCAGCCTGCTCACTTCTCTGTGCTTTCACTATTTATCCACATAAATTTTTCCTACAGGTGGCTACCAGAATAACCCTCCCCACATACTGCTTTTACCATGCTGCTGTCCTGTCCTGGAGCCTCCAAAGCCTCTCTCTTGCCTCTTGGGTTATATAAAGTAAATGCTTTACCCTGACATTTATGGGCCACCATTTTCTTGCCATCATTTTAGTTTTACTTCCTGCGTGCCTTATAGAAACTATATGTTCTTCATTCAGCATATTCCTGCTTTCCCCCCTCTTGTTTATGCAAAACCTGGCACAACTTCTCCAGTCTCTTCCAGTTTAAACTGAGTCTTCAAGACTAAGTTCACAGGTGCTGTGAAGTCTTCCTTGATTAAACAGCTGTCCTTTCTCCTTTTTTAAATACTCATACCAGCATTTCCTTCATGACATGACATTCTGGTTAAGGGTTAGTGGTTACTTAGGTATTTCTATTCATCCCCTATCGCATTATAAATTCTTTGAGTACAGGAATTATATCTTCTTCATTTTGTCATGTCCCATAATACGTCTCCCTGCACATTAAATGTAGATGGAAGCTCCATCAATGTTTGAATAAAAGAATGGTGAAGACTGCCAACTTTTTTTTTTTAGAACTACTAATGACTCAGTTTCGGGAATGAATTCTGTGCTAAGAAGGTACAGATGCCAGATGACCCAAATGTCATGGCTTCTTTTTCCCTCACTCTCCGTATTCAATCCATCAACAAGTCCTGCCAGCTCTATGTCTTCCACCATCATCTCTTACCTACAAGAGCCTTTTTAACTGGTTCCCTGACTTCTGCTCTTATCCTACCTAAATCCATCACTTAGGTGAGATCTTTATAAAACTTTGATCATTGTTTAACAATGTCCACTCACTTCCCACTGCACTGAGATTTAAATGTATGCTTCTTACCTTGGCCTTTGAAAACAATCTGGCCTTGGAGTTTTCACAACCTCATCTCCCACTACTGTCCACCTAGCTCACTGTGGTCCAGCTCCACAACACGTTGGCCTTTCCTCGTTGTCATGTTTGTTCAAAGCAGAGTGAGTGGGTCCTCTTGGTTCTGCTTCGGTATTCACTTTGGTTGGCTATTGTCCTAAGGTTTTATGTCCTTAGTAGTGGGGGTGAGTTGAAGAGTGACCAGAAGTAATTCTGAGGGCTTTAAGACTTGGCTTTTTGGGAAACCTCTGTGGGTTCCATCATTCCCCTGAAAAGCGGTACCTCTAATACTGAGTTTGAGTGGAAGAGCATATTTGGCTTAAAAGGAGAAGAAAGGAAATCTTGTATTATTCTCATAACATCCTTCCCACAGGATACGACAAATATGACTAATAGAAACCAGAGCTGAAGGACACAAATCCTCCACCTTCTTTATCACTCTGGGTGGTTGGTTTAGGAAATTGGGCATCACAGCAGAAACTGACCCAGAAGTTGGTGGTCTATGAACCTGTTGTCATTTTCTCTGTGTGCTCTCCAGAAGTCTCCCTCAGGCCTCTGGTGGTGCGCTCTTAGCTTTTGTATATACAGGAAAGTGAGAAAAACTCTCTTTCATTATTCAGATTCGTGACTTGCTCCCCTTGCTTCTAGAAGCTGTGAAATATGCACTGTCAACCTCCTTGTCTTTGGGATCACTGACAAGAAACAGTCTATGATGGGTATGTCTTATTAGACTATACATAGAAAAACTAAACTACGCTCTCCAGCCCACTGTGAAAGATAATTCCAAGTATTATGTTTCTAAAGTACTAAGCATTTTTTTTAGCCCTTCGTTATTTGCAAGGCTCTACTGCATCATTCACAGTTTGCCTCTTTGCAGCTTTCTTTAGAAAAAGAGGTGTCCTCATGTTTTAAAGATTCCAGTGTGAAAATGGATACATGAAAACAGAAGATCAAATATAAAGGCCCAAATCAGATGAAGTATCACTGTCTACTTGGAGAAACAAAAGGCACCCCTTGACACACACCACAACATTTGAGGGAGTCTTTCCACCACAGCATTCCATTTCTTATTCACTATCCTGGGTTTCCCTTTATCTAGGGGTGGACCCCAACATGGAAGGTGGAGAGGGGGATCCTGCAGATTTATACCAAAGAACTTGACCTGAATATTCAGAGAAGTGAGGGGAGGTTAGAGGAGGTGGGGAGGGTGGGGAGGAAGAACGATACCAAAGCCCCTTCTATATAAAATACCCACATTTCAGGTGAGCCAAATTATAACTTTCCCAGACTGATAAGAAAGCCACTGCTGTCAAAGTTGTCTTTAAAATTACACACACACACACACACACACACACACACACACACACACACAC
>PITA01017045.1:0-44547 GCA_004023965.1 Spilogale gracilis | reverse complement strand
AAAAAAAAAAAAAAAAAAAAAAAACAAAATACTGAAAGAAAAAAAAACATGCCAGCTACGAATACTATATGGCTCAGAACAAAACTGTTCTTCAAAAAAGAAGGACAAATAAAGCCTTTCCTGATAAGCCCAAACTGAGGGATTTCATGAACATTTAGACTTATCTTATGAAAAAAGCAAAAGGGAGTTCAGGAAGTTGAAATGAAAGTATATTAGACAGCAACATGAAAGCATATGAAAATTTAGATCTTGTTGGTAAAGTTTAATGTAGAGGCAAACACAGAATGCTGTAGTACTATAATAGTAGTGTGAAAAACACTTTAATTCTGGAATAGAACTTAAAAGATGAAAGCATAAAAGTAACAACTGTAACACTATATTAATGGACACACAATATACAAAGGTGTACTTTGTGATATCAACACAGAGTGGCTAAAAGGAGTATAAAAGAATGAAATCTTTGCATGTGAGAGAAGTTAAGTGGTTATCAGCTTAAAATAGACTGTTATAACAATAATATGGTTTATGTAAGTCTCATGGTGACCAAAAGAAAATGGCTATAGAATACAAGCCAAAAAAATGAGAAAGAAAACAAAAGCATGCCAATACAAAATAAACTAATGATACACAAAAGAGGGTAACGAGAGGAAAAGAGGGACAAAAGCACTATGAGAGAGACAGAAAGCAATTGACCTGACAATAGCCAGTCCTTCCCTATCAGAAATTATTTTGAATGTAAATGAATTAAACCCTTAATGGAAAGACATGAGGTATCTGAATGGATTAAAAAGACAAGATGCAAATGTATTTTGTCTACAGAAGACTCACCTTAGATGTAGATTCACATTTAGATTGAAATCAAAAGATAAAAAAAGACATTCCATGCAACTAGGTAAGCAAAATAAAATGGGTAGGCATTTTTATTTCAGAAAAAAAATAGATTTTAAGGGGAAATTGACATGAGATAAAAGACATTATGTAGTGATAAAAAAGTCATTCAGTAGGAGGATAAAACAATTATAAACATGTGTAGACCTAACATCAGAGGACCAAAATGCATCAAACAGAATTCAAGAGAAAAAACAAACAAACAAACAAACAAACAGTAACTAGATAGTTGGTTTCAATACCCCATTTTCACTAATGGAAAGAATAACCAGATAGAAGATCAGTAAGAAAATAAGACTTGAACAACACTACAGACCAGTTAAATTTAACAGATGTATACATAACCCTCTGTCTAACAACAGTAGGATATATTTTACTGTGAAACACACATGGAACATTTTCCATGAAAGATGACATGTTAGGGCACAAAACATGTCTTGATAAATTTAAGAATACTGAAATCATACCAAGTATCTTTTCCAAACACAATAGAATGAAAATCAGTAGAGTATGAAATTTAGAAAAATAATAAATATTTGGAAATTAAAGATTCTTGAACAACCAGTAAGTCTAACAAATAATCAAAAAGAAAATATCTTGAAACAAATAAAATGGAAACACAACATACCAAAACTTTTGGGATACAACAAAAACAGTACTAAGAGGAAAGTTCATAGCAGTAAATATCTATTTTTAAAAAGAAGAAAGATCTCAAATAAGCAGTCTCACTTTATCCCCAAAGAACTAGAAAAAGAAAGACAAAACAAACCTAATGTTAGTAGAAGAAAAGAAATAGTAAAAATTAGAGCAAAGAATAAATGAAATAGAGAATCAGAAAACAATAGAAAAGGTTGACAAAACTAAGAATTAGTGTTTTGAAAAGATCAACAAAATTTATAAACTCTTACTAGACTAAAAGAAAAAGAAAACTCAAATAGCAATAAAAAATGAGAGGTAACATTACAATTTATACCATAGAAATAAAAAAGAATTATAAGTACTATGAACAATTTCATGACAGCAAATTAAGAAACCTGGAAGAAATTCATAAATTCCTAGAAACATGCAATCAAACAAGGATGAATCATGATGAATAGAAAATCTGAACAGCACTATAACTAGTAAAAAGATAAAAAAAAGAAAAAATAGATCTAGATGACTTCACTAAATTGTACTAAACATAAAAAGAATTAATGCCAATCTTTTTCAAAGTCTTCAAAATATTAGAGGGGAGGGGTCACTTCTAAGATCATTTTATGAGGCCAGCATTACTCTGATACCAAAGCCAGACAAAGATGCTGCAAGGAATACTGTAGACTAATGTCCCTGATGGATACTGGTACAAAAATTTGTAAAAAAATACTAGCAAACTGAATTCAACAGCATATCAAAAAGATAAGATGCCATAACTGAGTGGAATTTATCTCTTGGATACAAGGAGAGTACAATATATGAAAACCAATGAATGCAATGCACCACATTAACAGAATGAATCACATGATCATCCCAACTGATGCAGAAAAAGCACTTGACAAAATCCAACATCTTTCATGGCAAAATGTTGGAACAAACTAAAGATAGAAGGAAATTACCTCAACATAGAAAGATCGTATATAAAAAGCCATAGATAACATCATACTCAACATGAAAAATTGAAAGTTTGTCCTATAAGATTTAAACAAGACAAAATTCCTCACTTTTACTACTTCTATTCAACATAGTACTGGAGATCTACTCAGAGTAATTAGGTAAAGATAAAATAAAATAAAATAATAATAAAGATAAAATAAAATGCATCTAAATCAGAAAAGAAGTGAAATTATTTCTGTTCATAGGTGACATGATTTTTTTAAAGGATTTTATTTATGTATTTGAGAGAGAGTGTGTGTGCACATGTGCTTGCAAGAGAGCACAAACAGGGGAAGCAGCAGAGGTAGAAGTAGAGGTAGAAGCAGGCTCCTGTCTGAGCAGGGAACCCAACATGGGGCTCCATCCACTTAGCCAACTGAGCCACTGAGGCACCCCCATAGATGACATGATCTTATATGTAGAAAGCTCTGAAAGTGGGGAGCCAGGGTGGCTGAGTCAGTTAAGTACTTCCACCTGGGATCCAGCCCAACATCTGGCTTCCTGCTCAGACAGGAGCCTGCTTCTACCTTTTCTTCTGCCTCTCCCCCAGTCTCATCCACAATCTCTATATCAAATAAATGAATAAAATCTTAAAAAAAAAGAAAACCCTAAAGTTTCCACAAAAGATGGCTAGAGCTAATGAACATAGCAAACTATTCATTTATATGGAAATTAATATAAAAATATAAAAATTTGTATGAAATCAACATATAAAAACCTGTTGCAGTTTTATACACAATGAACAAGCCAAAAAGGAAATTAAGAAAGCAATTGCATTTACAACAGTTTTAAAAAGAATAAAACACTTAAGAACAAGTTTAACCAAAAAAAGCCAAAGACAACACAGAAAGTTACAAGACATTGCTGAAAAAATATTAAAAGAAGTTACAAATAAATGGAAAGGCATGCCACGTTCATGGATTGGAAAGTTTAATATTATTAAAATCATAAAATCATGCAACCTAAATAAATCTACAGATTCAATGCAATCCCTATCAAAATCCTGATGACATTTTTACAGAAACAGAAAAAGAAATCTTAAAATTCATATGAAATCCCAAAAGACCTTGAATAGCCAAAACAATCTTAAAAAAGAAGAGAAAAGCTAAAAGCCTCACATTTCTTGATTTCCCAATATATTATAGAGCTACAGTAATCAAAATTGTATGGTACTATTGGAAAGATGTACATATAAACCAATGGAATGAAATAGAGTCCAGAAATAAAACCTTTGTGTATGTATCTAATGATTTTGATGAGGGTGCCAAGATGACATAATGTGGAAATGATGATCTCTTCAGTGATAGAGCTGAGGAAACTGAATATCCATGTGCAAAAGAATGAAGATGGACCCTTATACTTCAAACAAAAATTAACTCAAATGGATTAGAAATCTAAGCACAGAACATGGAACTGTAAAACTAAAAAAAAGGACATAGAGAAAAAGCCTCATGATATTGAAATGGGCAATAATTTCTTGGATATGACACAAAAAGCTAAAATAGATAATGGGACCATATAAACCCTAAAAACATCTGTGAATCAAGGAAACAATTTACAGAGTAGAAAGGAAATTTATGGAATGGGATGGGACAAAATATTGCAAACCATATATCAGCTAAGGGGTTAATATCCAGAATACATAAAGAACTTTCATAACTCAATAACAGAAAGCCCACAAATTGCCCAATTAAAAAATGGACATAAGACTTCTCTAAAGATGATATATACATGGTCAATAAGCATATGAAGGGTGCCTGGGTGGCTCAGTGGTTTAAAGCCTTTGCCTTTGGCTCAGGTCATGATCTCAGGGTCCTGGGATCAAGGCCCACATCGGGCACTCTGCTCAGCAGGGAGCCTGTTTCCTCTGCTTTCTCTGCCTACTTGTGATCTCTCTCTGTCAAATAAATAAATAAAATCTTTAAAAAATAAGCATATGAAAAAGTACACAATATCATGAATAATTAAAGAAATGCAAATTAAAACCACAATGAAATATCATCTTTTAGCAGTTAGGATGGACATTATCAAAAAGTAGAAAATAACAAGGATTAACAAGAATGTGGAGAAATTGGAGTATTTGGAACACTATTAGTGGGAGGATAAAATGATATACATGCTATGGGAAATAGCAGGCAGGTATTACAAAAAATTAAAAATAGAACTACCATTTGATCCAACAATCTCACATCTGGGTACATATCCAAAGGAAAATAGGGCCTCAAAGAGATATTTTCACTCCCCCATATTAATAGCAGCATTATCCACAGGAGCTAAGATGTGGAAGGAATCTAAATGTTCATTGTTGGATGAGAACATAAAGGGAGGTGGTATATATACACATATGTACATACATACATACAGCCTTAAAAAAATGAAATCCTTGTATATGCTACAACATGGATGGAACTTGAGGATATTAAGTTAAGTGAAATAAAGACAAATTCATACAAAAAAGCAAATGCTACATGGTTTCACTTATATGGGGTATCAAAGGTAATACAACTCAAAGAAATAGAAAGGGAATGATGGTTGCCAGGATAGACGGAGGGGAAATGGGATTGTTCAATATGCATAGAATTTCACTAATGCAAGATGAAACAGTACAATAATGTATGCACAGTTAACAATACTATACTGTGTACTTAAAAATTATTAAGAGGCTAGATTTATGTTATGTGTCTCTTGCCATAATAAAAAAAATTCTAAAAAGGCTGTGTACTATACTGTATGATCCAAAGCATATGACATTCCAGAAAAGGCAAAGCTTTGGAGACAGTAGAAAGATCAGTGGTTGCTAGGGGTTGAAGGGAGAGAAGAATGAATAGGCAGAGCACAGATGATTTTTAGGTCAACAAATATATTCTCTATGATACTGTAGTGACGGGTATAGGCCATTATATATTTGTCCAAACTCATAGAGTATACAATACCAAGACTGATCCCTAATGTAACCAATGGACTCAGTGATTTTATGTCTGTGTGGGTTCATCAGTTATAACAAATGTATCACTTTGATGAAGTCTTTAATAGTGGGAAGCACCATGGGTGTGTAAGGGAAGGGGGTATATGAACACTGTGCTTTCCACTCGATTTTGCTTCAAACCAAAAACTGCTCTAAAAACAACTTGTTAAAAAATTTAAAAACAAAACCGCCCACTCTATCAGAATTAAGTTTGTATTCCCTAAGACCCTTTTTTGACAGGCTGCCACCCTAAGAGCATGACAAATTGTCTAACCTGGAGTCACTGTTAGGAGAAAGAATTATATATTATGCTCAGGAATAGTCAGGGAGAATCCTGAATTTTTAAAAGTTTCACAGTCTGTATCACCCTCCCACCTTTCATACTGACCATGATTCAGGAAGCAACCTGGAGGAGAGAGTTCCTTTCTGGGGACAGCTGTCATATTGGGTTATCCCAACTGCCTTACTAAGGTGTGTGCACAGGGAGAAGGTGAGGTAAGTTGTCGAAACTTCAGGTCATTATTGAATAGCTTCTGTCACAAAGGCACTTTGTTATCAAATCACATCTGATCCCAAAGCTCGATACTTCACACAGATGTGAAATGAAAGCAAATTCAGATTTGTGTAAGGGGGATAATTCAGTAAGAGAGGGAAGGAGACTACTGCCAAAGGGAAAACACTCTTAACAATAGTATTTGTAAGCATCTCTAAGGACAGGCAGGAGAGGTTTTCTTTTCTAAGGAAGGGTAAGCAAGGCTAGAAAGAACCAGGAGCATTGGCTGGGTTGAGTGGTTAGCCTGTTGGACAGTTGGTCAACCATCAAGGAGGGGTTGGTTGTTCTGTGCTTGGGGCTCAAGGGTAGGCCAAAGTTCAGGCCTGGAGGAAAGAGGGAAACCTGAGGACTTGAACACATCAAGTTTGTGGGCATTTTGTCTATCCTGACTGAGCAGGGAGGCAAACAGTTTAGCTCATTATTTATGAAACAAAGAATGGACATTTAGAGAAGCTTATCTGACCTTGTCAAAGAAAAACAAGGGGACACTGACAGACTTACCTGGGTCATATGGGGAGGCATGGTCCTTTGTTGTATGTTGTTTGCCCATCACAGGAGGGTAAATAATTCTTAATCGTCACTATTTCCAAAAGCACAGGGTTCAGGTAAGTTCAACATCATCAGAGATTCATGTCAGGAATCAGGTCAGTATGGTGAGTCCTGCAATTCACAGCCACAGTTAACAGCCCTGGGAGGGGTGCAGTGCGCCCTGGAACATGCTCCAGGCAGCTTTCCCCAGGGAGAGGCAAAAGAACATCATTTGTCAAAGTCTGGCATGCAGCGGTAGCTTCTGCATTAGAAAATCTGAATTTTTCACTTTGTGCCCTGTGTGTGATGTGGTGGGGGATGTGTTCCTGTGTCCAGTGCAGGGACAGATGTAGGCTGTGATGTGATGATAAACAGTGTGCAGACTCCATCAGGGGCCAGATTATAGCATACGCCCTTCCTGTGGGCATATGCAGGAGGGATCCAGACAGTCTGATAGGTGACCACAATCCATGCCCACAGTTCCCAGCCTGGGAAGGGGATGTCCTTCATCTGAAACAGTCCAGGAGTCAGAGAAGAGCTAACAAGTCTGCTTTCCATCTGACGGGCTGGAGAGCCACAGTGCTCATCATAGGGATTCAGCTTATGTAACACCAGTGTAGCAGGCTCAGAAGCTTAGGGGGACCTCTATGAATGGAGGATCCTATAGAGTCAGCATTTATCTTTGGGCAGTGGAGTGGAAGATGCAGCTCTTCCCCCTGCAGGAAAAGCTATCACTTAGGCAAAGCTGAGATGCCACTGTGACAGGCATTCTTAACTATATCACATCCAAATGACAAGGGAAGTTTCTGGAGCCCTTTTCACTTATCAATCATACTAAAGTCAAATGAGCCCTTCCTTTCCCCACCTTCCCCTATAAATGGGCATGTTAAGCCAGGGAATAAGCAGATCTCTAAGGGTTAGCATTTAATTTCCACACTCAGAAGCAAACTCATCTGCTTTCTATAAGGAGAGAACCTGGTAGCCATGTCAGAGGCCCAAGTCCAAAACTCCAAAAGAAGTCCCTCCAGCTGGAGGCCTCCTGCTTTTGAATGTTGCCTCTCTTTTTCACTCTGTTTCAGGGGCTCTGCTCAGTAAAAATCTTCAGTTACAGGAACTGATTCTGTCCACAATGATTCTGAGGGTCCTCTGTCTCTTCTTAGGCACAATGGACTCTGATATTTTGGTAAAATCCTAAATGTTCAATATTAGTTTCAACCTCATGATATCTTTTACCTCTCTGAACAAAACATTACTTATAGTCTGTATCTTTAAAAAAAATGACAGGCTATGCCTTAAGATTTAATGTACACTGTTGTTTCATGTGTATTTGTCTTGCTTTTCCTGAGAAAAACTACTGATCATATGCATTCTTATTATTTAGAATTATCAAATAAACAGGTAGTTTTCTATAGATCACTAACCACTGACTGTAAGCACACAAAATTTAAACAGTCTTTGAGAAATCAAAGCCAGGGGAGGGCAGCTCTAATCTTCCTGGTCTTTTTGACTTTCTGTTGCTGCAATGTGATAACAATGACCTTAGTTTCTAATTCAAATATTGAAGCTCCTGGGTTAACAAAAGGCATCTGTACCACCTTGGTGACTGAGAGACAACTTGGGAGATAAGTCAGTGGATATTCTAATACATCTTTATGTTTTATGGGGACAATGTAGCAATGCAAATGAAATTGAGACTGTTCCAACAGGGAACTTGTACTCGGTAACTGCCAAATAATATTTTTAAAGGAATCAAATGAAATAAAAACAGATAAAGTTAATCTGGGCTGTGACCTATAGTTTTCTTTCTTTCTTTTTTTTTTTTTTTTTTTTTTGATAGTCACCATAACTCTGGTACTACTCCTAGAGTAGACCTGGTCCCTGAGAAGGGATGGTAAGGGAAACAAAGTCAGCAAGGACATTCATACCCCAAACTAGAATTTTCTTAAGACAACATTGCATTCCAGCATTCCCTGGTCATTTGTTTTTATGCTTCTCAGCTCAATGGATTATTCCAGATACTCTGGTTTCTGTTAACATTCTAGGCACAGAGACATTAGAGGTCCACAGATGGAGAGAACACTCTAGTAATAAGGGCTCCGATATGCACAGATAGCTGGAAGGAAAGAGGTGAATTGTTAAGAAAATCTCTTTCTTATGAGGCATCTGGGAGCATCTGCCAGCTGCCGAGCATGAACATCTGTGGGCAGTGACCAGGTCTGACTGCCTGCCAGCAGCAACTGAAGCACCATGGATGGGCACCCCCGGGAATCCAGTGTGTCTGAACATTGTGTTTCTGTCAAGGATAATGAATCCGTTTAATCTCACTATGAACAATTTCTCCTGACATTTAAATCATAAAATGATGTCCAAATATTTAAGACAGTTGTTATCCGTTAAATCATCTCTATCACAAAAACGTACTGAACAATCTGACTAAGAATAGTCAATAATCTGTAGGAAAAAACCCAACAATGTTTTCCATGCACACAGTGCTCATAAAAGGGGAGGCTAGGTCAACAATCTGATTTCACTTAGTTGAAATTCTTTGTATGACAGACCTTAAAATTCTTTTTCTGTTTCTCACATATTTTTTCTTTTATAAGAAAGAAATCAGAATATGAACATGACATTAATTTGATACGTTTTCAAGTACTGTTCATAAACGTTTTATTCTAAATATGATAATATCCTTGGAAGAAAATACCCTAGATTTTTCCAAATCTAAATTTATGAATCAAAATGTATAAGTATTAACAATTTTATTTTAATTCATTTAATGTTATTTGTCTTCTCATTTAACAAGAGCATTCAGGCCAACAGGTTAAACTATATCAATTTTTTTAAGTAATCTCCACACCCAATATGAGGCTTAAACTCATAACCCCAACACCAAGAGTCACATGCTTTTCTGAGTGAGACAGCCAGGTCGTCCTAAACAATATCAGATTATTAAAAAAACACAAGTGTCTGCAGATAATAATTAACTAAGCCAATCCTAAATTATTTTATATTTTTAAAAAATATTTTACCATATAGGTCAGAGAGGAGCATGAATGAACACAATTATGGGGCTGACAAGTCAAATCACCTGAGCAAAAGAGGGGCCTATTATTTTTGGTACTAGCTGACCCATCAATCTGTAAATTTCAGACTTTATTCTGTTTTTGTAGTGGAGTTGAATATCTTCAAGAGGTAGTCATTGAAAGCATATTTTCTTGTGCTACCAAAATTAATTTGATTTTAGAAAATTAGAGGATTAAATCTGTAAATATTGTAATTTTGCCTGTCTTGAATATTTCAGAAGTTTACATGGATACAAAGCATTTGACTCTATGGCTTATGCTGTCACAATGTTCTTGGCCATGCCAATAATTTATGACACTCTGAAATCTCCATTTCCATGTAATAGTGTATTTTGGGAAAAGGATAAAATGAGCAGGGTCCCTGAATCCAGTTTATACGATGCCACTCAGACACTGAGGCAACTTAAATAATGAACACACAGCATTACCTTATTGCCAAAGAACCTTAAAGATGTCATATATTTAAGATGATACTGGTTGGGAAATTATTTAATTTCTATTTTTAATTGACTTTATTTTAGGTCTTTGTAAGCAGGTAGTGTAAATAGGTGACTTAACGACTTGAGGAATTAAGGAACCCTTGAGATAAAACTACAGCTCTCTAGCCATTGTTATTCAACTAGTTATGTTTTATGTCACTTTGTTCAACAAATCACCTCTTGTAAACTACCCATTGTTAGCACTTACCATTATTGAACATGGTTCATATGTTTCCTTTACTAGATAACAACTTTTGAAACCAGAGACTATGAGATATTTACGACAGAGGCACAGATGGTGGGTGCAGTGCTTCCCCCAAATATGCTTGCTCAAAGTCACCAGGACACGATACATATATTGAAAAATTACAGACTTCCAGCCCTAACTTGCTATGTAAAACAATGTGAGAGTTATGATACAACACAAAGTATGTCACCAAGATAGCAGAGTATGAGACCCCAGGATTCAAATTAGAAAGGAAGAAGCAAAATTTTCTGTTTTCTGATGATATGACCTTGCATATAGAAACCCTAAAGACTCCACAAAAAATATGTTCAACCTAATGAATGAATTCAGTAAAGTTTCGGGGTGTAAAATCAACACACAAAAATCCAGTTGCATTTCTATACACTAATAGTGAATAAAATGAAAATAAATGCCATATATGAGCTCATCAAAAATAAGAAAATACTTAGGAACAAATTTAACTGAAGAAGTGAAAGATCTATACATAAAAACTATAGATTATGATAAAAATAATATTGAAGAAGACACAAATAAATTGAAAGATGTCTCATGTTCATGGATTGAAGGATTAATATTATTAAATGTCCATACTACCCCCAAGTGTAATTTCTATCTAAATTTGAGTGAAATTTTGTTCAGAATTAAACCAAAACAATCCTAAAATTCATATCAAAACACAAAAGACCCCAAAAGCCAAAGCAATCATGGGAAAGAGGAACAAAGTGAGAGGTATTGATTTTCCTGATTTCAAGCTATATTATAAAGCTATAATGAGTAATCAAAACAATATGTCACTAACATTAAAACAGACACATAAACCAATGGAGCAGAATAGAAAGACCAGATATAAACTACATGTATGGCCAACAAATACTTCACAGGGGAGCCAAGCCTACTTAATGGGGAAAAGGTAGTCTCTTCAATAAGTGATGTTGGGAAAACTGGATATTCAAATGAAAAAAAAAAGGAAGAAGAGAAGAAAGAAAGAAAGAAAGAAAGAAAGAAAGAAAGAAAGAAAGAAGAAAGGAAGGAAGGAAAGAAGGAAGGAAGGAAAGAAGGAAGGAAGGAAGGAAGGAAGGAAGGAAGGAAGGAAGGAAGGAAGGAAGGAAGGAAGAAAGAAAAAGAAAGAAAGAAAGAAAGAAAGAAAAAGAAAGAAAGAAAGAAAGAAAGAAAGAAAGAAAGAAAGAAAGAAAGAAAGAAAATGAAATTTGGCCCTTATGTTATACCACTCACAAAAAATCAACTCAAAATGAGTTAGGATACAAACATAAGCCATGAAGTTGTCAAACTTCTAGAGAAAAACGTAAGAAAAAATTTCCTTGACATAGGTCTTAGCAATTTTTTTTGGGGGGGTAGGACAAGAAAATCACAAGCAGTGAAAGTACAAATCAACAAGTGAGACTATATCAAACTAGTTTTTTTCCCTTTTCTTTCCCTTTTTTTTGTACAACAGTAACAAAAAACAACTAACAAAAAAGGCAGCCTATAGAATATGAAAAAATATTTGCAAAGCATATATTTGATAAAGGGTTAATATCCAAAAATATGAGCAACTCATAGAATTCAATAGTATAAAATAAAGCAATAAAAAAGTGGACAGAACACCTGAACAGACATTTTTTTCAAAGAAAACATAAAAATAGTCAAAGGTACTCAATGTCACTAATCAGGGAAATTTAATCAAAGGGGGAGGAAATTCTTCCCATTGTAACAACACGGATGGACTTTGAGGACATTATGCTAAGTGAAAAAGTCAGAGAAGCAAATACTGTATGATCTCACTTATATGTGGAATCTCAAAACATTGAACTCATAGAAACAAAGAGTAGAAAAGTGGTTGCAAGGGCCAAAAGGTGGGGGAGGTGGGGAGATGTCGATAAAAGAAGTCTAATGTACAGTATGGTGACTATAAATAACAATACCATATTGTATACTTGCAAGTTGCTGTGAGAGTAGTAAAAATACATAAAATAGTAATTATATGTGGTGAAGGATGTGTTAAGTAATCTTATTGGAGTAAATAATTCATGATATACATATATATCAATTCATCACATTGTGTACCTTAAACTTACATAATGTTATATGTCAATAATATCCCAACAAAGTTAGGAAAAAAGTTTCAATCCACCAATATGAGGCAAAAATTCTAATTAGTGTACTTTATCCTGGTGTTTGCCTTCTAATATGTCCTGAAATAGATGGGGAGGAGTTGAAGTTAAGACAGAGGAGTAGTAGGGAGATACTGGACTTCCCTCACCCCTTGAACATAGCTGGATGAGCATCAAATCATTTTGAACAACTAGGAAATAGATTTAAAGATCAAGAAAATAATGTTCACAATTAAAGGGAGAGAATGTGTCAGATGTGAGGTTCCAAGACATGAATTGGGGGAGAGAAAAGCCATGGTTCTGCAGAGGAATGAGAACCCTTTTCATTCTCTCATTTCACTTGAGAGAGGTCAGGGAGAGAAGAGACAGGAAGTGAGAGTAGATCATAGAGTTCATATAAGGTGCCATGGTGTGGGGATCCCTGGGGTAGCACTGCAGAAGAATGTTCTCCTTCCTGGAGTACTTTTGGAGGAGTGTATACTGTCTCTCCAAGGGCAAAAGACCCACCATGCACCACTGAGTGGCCATTCAACAACAGGGCTCAGAGGCACATGCAGAAGGCAGAAGACCTGGCAGCAGCTTTTTTCTGTGCTTCTCTATAGATTCCAGACATCTGCGTGGCCCCAAAACTGTTTTTCTGGGACAGAGCAGTGCTGGGTGCAGTGCTGCAAGGCTCTTAACCAGAGAAAGAGAGTAGGTCAATGACTTGCAGCATCCTTTAGGATTTGGAGTTTTGAATCCTAGCCCTGGGCCAGAGATAAAGCACAGGAGTACCCAGTTGTGCTGGGCATGCATAGAGCCTGGGCACGGATAGGTTGGGGGCAAGGACCTGGGACATGGAAGGGGAGATTGTTTGCTTTTCTGTGAGGGCTTCGGGTGGGCATGAGTTCCCCTATCCTGGAGACAAGAGGGAAGGGTGATGCCATCTTCCACCCCTGCTCACAAGCTTGGTTGGACTTCAGTGAGTAACACAGCCACAGTGGAAGCTGGAATCACTTACACCAAATCACAACCCCTTGTGCCCTGCAGGGGCATCTTTACTAAGGAAGATATGACCGTGAGCCAGCAGAGTGGGCCTCTCCCCTAGAGGACTCACACAGGCACCCTGCATGTAACAAGTCTACTGATCATGGAGTGCTCCAAATGGTCAATTTCAGTTTTGGTGGAAATAGGACCAGCAGTATTTTCTTTCTTTCTTTCTTTCTTTCTTTCTTTCTTTCTTTCTTTCTTTCTTTCTTTCTTTCTTTCTTTCTTTCTTTCTTTTTTTAACATTTGGAACCAGGCTTATAGCTTTTTGTTCATTTGTTTGTTTGTTTCCTTTTCTCATTTCTTGGATCAGGTTTATTTATTTTTTCTTTTCTTCATTTCTTTTTTTCTTTCTTTTTCTTTGGAATCAGGTTTATAGTTTTTTTGTTTGCTTGCTTTTTGTTCCTTTTTTTCTCTTTTTGGGGGGATCAGGGTTTTTTTAAATTTTTATAAGATTTTATTTATTTATTTGAGAAAGAGAGAGAGCACAAGCAGGGAAAATGGCAGACGGAGAGGCAAACTCCCCCCTGGGCAGGGAAACCCAACTCAAAGTTTGATCCCAGGACCCTGGGTCCATGATCTGAGTGAGCCGAAGGCAGACACCTAACCAACTAAGCCACATAGGCAACCCCCTCTTTTTTAAAAAAATCAAGCTTATCTTAAACAAATAAAAGCACACTTAAAGTCCAAATACTCCCCAAGCAAGGAGGAACTCTACAGAGGATTGACCTGTGGCATAGAGTTGCCAAAACACAACAGCAGAGTCCACACAGCATACACCAGAATTGCCTCCTGAAGTGGCAGGCCCTTCTTAATATAATATTACTCTCAGGAGCAGGAAACATAACAAGCTTTCATAACACACAAAAGACAGAAACCTGGATATAATGAAAATATGGAGGAATTCTCCCCAAAAGAGAGATCAAGAAGAAATCACAGTCAGGGATTTGCTCAAAAGAGTTATAAGCTATATATCCATACAAGAATTTAGAAAAACAGTCATGCAAATATTATCAGGGCTTGAAAGAAACATAGGAAACACCAGAGAAACTCCAGCTGCCGAGATAAAAGACTTAAACCTAGTAAGGCCAAAATGAAAAATGCTATAACTAAGATGCAAAACTGACTGAATGTAGTCAAAATGAGGATAGAAGAAACAGAGGAACAAATAGGTGATATAGAAGATAAAATTATGGGGGTGGCTGGGTGGCCCAGTCCATTGAGAGTCTGATTCAACTTCAACTCAGGTCATGGTCTGAGGGTCATGAGATTGAGCTCAATGTTGCACTCCCTGCTGGTTTTGGAACCTGCTTGGTATTCTCTCATCATTTCCCTCTGCCCCACCCCTCACCTTCTTAAAAAAAAAAAGAAAAAAAGAAAAAAATATGGAAAATAATAAAGCTGAAGAGGGAAATAAAACTATTAGGTGAGGGATACAGACTTAAGGAACTCAACAATTTCATAAAGTGCAATAGTATCTATATCATAGGAGTTCCAGAGATAAGGGGGGAAGGACAGAAGGTTTATTTGAACAAATTATAGCTGAGGACTTCCCTAATCTGGGACATTCCAAAAGGCACAGAGAACTCCCCTCAAAAATCAACAAAAACAGATTAACACCAATGCATATCATAATGAAACTTGCAAAATACCAAAGTAAAAAGAGAATTCTGAAAGCAGATAGGGACAAAAGGTTCTTAACCTACAAAGGTAGATACATAGCAGAGACCTGTCCATCAAAACTTGGCAGGCTAGAAAGCAGTGACATGATATAGTCAATGTGCTGAAAGGGAAAAATATGCAGCTAAGAATACTATCTCCAGGAAGGCTGTCATTCAGGATAGAAGGAGAAATAAAGAGTTTCCAAGGCAAACAAAAACTAATGAAGTTTGTGAACACTCACCCAGTTCTGCAAGAGCTATTAAAGGGGACATTTGAGTGGGAAAGAGAAACCAAAAGCAACAAAGACTAGAAAGGAACAGAGACAATCCACAGAAACAGCAACTTTACAGGTAATACAATGACACTAAATTCATATCTATCAATAATTACTCTGAATGTAAATGGACTGAATACTCCAATCAAAAGACATAGGTTATCAGAATGGGTAAAAAAAACAAGACTGATTGATATAGTACATTTTAAATTCAAAGACACTTTCCTATTGAAAGTGAGGGTGTTGAGACTCATTTATCAGGTTAATGGACATCAAAAGAAAGCTGGAGTAGCCATACATATATCAAACAACCCGGATTTTAAACTAAAGACTGCAATAAGAGATAAGGAAAGCACCAAAATGCCCCAGAAAGAACATTACTTCAAATGACAGTAGGCTGGATTAAATAACTGAGTAATATCAGCACCTCAAGAGTGCTCTACAATTAAAAAGTATATATATATATATGATCTTTGTCCATGATTCCTTCTAAAATACTTGGAATTTCTGCTGTAATAAATGTCTTTTGTATGTTAACAAAATAATGGGTGGCTGGTGGCCCCTGCATAGCTTCAAGATGGCTGCTGGTTGCCAGAAGAACCAACAATGGGATGAGAAAGTTGGAACTTTCAGCTGTCTCCGTACCCTAACTCCTCTAGGAGTGGGAGAAACTGGAGATTGAGTTCATTTAATCAATCATGTCTGCATAATTAAGCCTTCATAAAATCCCTTAATAATGGGGTTCAGTTTCAGGGTTAGTTTCCTGGTTGGTTAACACATCAAAATGCTAGGAGGGTGGTAAGCCCAGAGAGACCAAGCTCCATCCTCCTTCTCCTATACCATATTCTATGCATCGCTTAAGTAAACTACTTTTCCTGAGTTCTGTGAATCTTTTAGAAAATAGCAAATGGGAATGGGCTTGTAGAAACCACCATTTTATGAAGAATAAAAGAAGCCCAGGAATTGGGATTAGTGTCTGAAGTGGGAGCAGTCCTATGGAACTGAACCCTTCACCTATAAGGTTGTACCCATTCCAGGTAGTTAGTTTCAGAAATGAATCGAGTCATAGGATACCTAGATGATGTCAGGGGGTTGGAGGCTGAGATGATGTGAGGGAAACCCACATGCTTGGTGGCAGGAACATGGTATTGGAAAATAGGAGGTAGAGCATAGGGTCTGTGCTTACAAGGTCTGCTTCAGTGATCCCCCTGAGAACCATGGATATAGTGGAACATACATGAAAAAAAAATCCGACTTTAATGTTGCCTCAGTATTTTATAAACTATCACTATGTGAACTTAGGTACTTAGCATTTATGTCCCTTGTGATTAGAACCTGAAAGAAACTGTCCAAAGTCACATAAAATAGAACCAGATCTTTATTTATTAATGGTTTGTTGTCTAATGTTTTGTCATTTCTTTGGAAATTTAAACACAGCAGCTGTGTATATGTAGGATGTGTGTATATGTAGGATAGGGATTGGGGGGAATCATGCCAGCCAGTCAGCAACGCAGGAAAGGATCAACATGCCCATCATCCTCCCTCCTTGTCCTTTGAAGGTCATGTCAACTTAGCACATCATACCAATCAACATGGAACTTCTTCCCCTTGAGGTAATCTGAGCCGTAAACATCAAGTTCTTTCTGAGGTTTTCCAATAGCTTACCCTCACCCCTGGGCTCCTTGCTCATGTCTTAGCAGAACTGAGGCCCCATCCACAGTTAACCTGCAAATAACAGTGCTACCGCATAGGGGACACTAGACGCTGGAAGCGTGAAGTGTAGGAAACAAGAAACAACGTGCACACTAAATTCAGAGATTAATGAGGGAAAGTAACAGTTTTGTGAGTTGACTCTTTATCTCTGGGAAGATGGTCTGTCTCTTTCTTTCATTGTGTCTTCACTTTTTTGCTTCTGGCACACAGGTAGAATTTTCTATCTATAGATTTGGCATACATGTTTATCTGTACATATTTTGTTTTTCCCTGAGTATTTATCCCCAAGTAAGTTTATGCCTAAGCATTGGATTACCTTTGTAGATATTATCAATAAAGTATTTGCTTCAAATACATTATATGGCTATCTTATTATAATTTGCAAACATTTTTCAGTTGTTATTTTTGGAATTTTTTATGGTGCATTAATTTATTTGCAAATAGTATATGAGATTAAATAAAATTGCAGATATCCTTATCTTGATTCTGACTTTAATGAGACTATTTCTGGTGTTTCTTCATTATGTATAATACTTAATGATATATACTATTAGGTTTAAAACACTTCCAAATATTTATGTCACTTAAAAGTTTTTATTTAAAATCGATGTTTAATTTTAAAAATTCCAATATGAAAATCTACATTTTGGGGAGGGGTGAGATGGTAGGAGTGGGAGACCCTGTTTCAACCAGTCCTCTGAAGTGAGCTAAATATCTGCCTGACAAAGATGCCCACTCTTGCCACTATTTTTCAACATAGTACCAGAAGTCCTAGCAACAGCAATCAGACAACAAAAGGAACTAAAAGTATTCAAATTGACAAAGAAGAAGTCAAACTCTCTCTCTTCACTGATAACATGACACTTTATATGGAAAACTCAAAATACTGTACCCCCAAACTACTGGAACTCATACAGTGTTTCAGTAATGTGGCAGGATACAAAATCAATGCACAGAAATCAGTTTCTTTCTTATACACTAACAATGAAAATATTGAAAGGGAAATTAGAGAATCAATTACATTCACTATAGCTCCAAGAACCATAAGATGTCTTGCAATAAACCTAACCAATGATGTATAGGATCTGTACTCAAGGAACTACAGAACACTCATGAAAGAAACTGAAAACACAAAAATATGGAAGAGCATTCCATCCTCATGGATCGAAAGAATAAACATTGTTAAAATGTCTATACTGCCCAGAGCAATCTATACTTTCAATGCCATCCTGATCAAAATTCCACCAACATATTTCGAAGTGCTGAAACAAAGAATCCTAAAATGTATATGCAACCAGAAAAGACCTCAAATTGCAAAGGAAATGTTGAAAAAGAAAAACAAAGCTGAGGGCATCATGTTGCCTGATTTCCAGCTTTATTACAAAGCTATGATCACTAAGACAGCATGGTTTCTGGCACAGAAACAGACACATAGACCAATGAGACAGAGTAGAGAGTCCAGATATGGTCCTTCAACTCTACGGTCAAATAATCTTCACCAAAGCAGGAAAAAATATCCAGTGGAAAAAATATAGTCTCTTCAATAAATTGTGCTGGGAAAATTGGACACCTACATATAAAGGAGTAAAGCTTGACCATTCTCTTACACCACACATGAAGATAAACTCAAAATGGATGAAAGACCTCAATGTGAGGCAGGAATCTATCAAAATCCTAGAGGAGAACATAGGCAGTAACCTCTTCAACATCGCCCACAGCAACTTCTTTCAAGACACATCTCCAAAGGCAAAGGAAACAAAAGTGAAAGTGAACAATTGGGACTTCGTCGAAATAAAAAGTTCTGCACAGCAAAGGAAATAGTCAACAAAACAAAGAGGCAATCCATGGAATGGGAGAAGATATTCACAAATGCCACTACAGATAAATGGCTGGTATCCAAGATCTACAAAGAATACTCAAATTCAATACCCCCAAAAAAAGATAATCACATAAAAAATTGGGCAGAAGACATTAACAGACACTTCTCCATAGAATACATGCAAATGGCTAACAGACACACACACACACACACACACACACACACAAATCACCATTAGCATCAGGGAAATTCAAATCAAAATCACATTGAGATACCACCTTACACCAGTTAGAATGGCCAAAATTAACAGGACAGGAAACAACAAGTGTTGGACAGGATGTGGAGAAAGGGGAACCCTCTTACACTGTTGATGCGAATGCATGTTGGTACATACACTTGGTAAAACAGTGTGGAGATTCCTTAAAAAATTAAAAAATAGAGCTACTCTATGGCCCTGTAATTGCACTAGTGGGTATTTACCCCAAAAATACAGACGTAGTGAAAAGAAGGGCCATATGTACCCCAATGTTTATTGCATTAATGGCCGCAATCACCAACCGTGGAAAGAGCCAACATGCCCTTCAACAGACCAATGGATAAAGAAAATTGGTCCATATATACAGTGGGATATTGTGCCTCCATCAGAAAGGATGAATACCCAACTTTTATATCAACATGGACGAGACTGGAGGAAAGTATGTTGAGTGAAATAACCAAATAGAGAAAGTCAATTATCATATGGTTTCACTTACTTGTGGAGCACAAGGAGTAACATGGAGGACATTAAAAGAAAGGTAAAGTGAATTGGGATAAATTGGAGGTGGAGATGAAGCATAAGAGACTGTGGACTCTGAGAAACAAACTGAGGGTTTGGGAAGGAAGGGGTGGGGGGGAGGTATGCGCCTGGAGGTAGGTATTGAGGAGGGCATGTATTACATGGAGCACTCAGTGAATGAACAATGAGTCTTGGAACACTAAAAAAATAAATATTTTTAAAAATCTATATTTTTTCTGTTATTTAATAATACTAAATATATAACGGATTTTTAAATAGATATATCTTTTTTTAATGAAAATACATTGATAGCCTTGAAATAAAGGCTAATTAGTCTTTAAACATTATTTTTTTAATTTATTGTTTCTTGTGGATTTTCAGCTAATTATTATTCTCATTTTATGAAAAAAATTAAAAAGCACATTTTTTAGAAAGTACATTTTTTAATGTTCTGAAATTGTTTGAATAAAACTAGAACAATCAGTTCACTAAAGATTTTTGGTAGTATTTAACTCTAAACCTGTATCTATAAGGTCTCATAATATTTTAGGTGTGTATGTGTGTGTCTCTGTGTGTCTATGTGTCCTGTGGAGGGAGAGGGCTGTCATAAACCTATGACTCTCATAGATTTACAGCAACCATTTCCATTCCTTCCAAGTATTTAATACATGCATTTATTTTTTCCCATTACCCATTTCATTAATTTTTTGTACTGTACAGAGTTGTTTTATAATGCTAAATATTTCTTTACTTCTATTATTTAGTTTATGAGCTTCAAATAATATCTTCTGTACCTCATTTATTAAAAATACAGGCACACAAGTAGCTCAGTCAGTTGGGTGTTCAAGTCAATCACAGCTAAGTTTTTGAGCTCAAGGCCATGATTTCAAACCCTATCTTGGGTTTAGTGCCAGGCATAGGAGCTACATTAAAAAAAAAATTCAAAAGTTAAATTAGCATATTTACATCACCCTTATAAGGGCATCCCTTATCTCTTCAAAATAATGATTTGGGACCTTTACATTTACATGATTTTCTCTAATACCTACATTTGTTTTAGTCTAGGGTATACAATTAACTAGATTCAGAGCTTATTATGAGCCCCTGTATAGTTTTTTTCATTCATTTCTTAGTCGACTGAGTTCATTCTATGCTCTTTCAAGATGGGTGCTTAAGAATAGTTTCTATCTTTCTTTTTAAACATTAAAAAAATGGTTTGTCTTTTCCTCTCACACTTGAAAGACAGATTAGGTGGGTATAAAATTTGGGAAATCTTGTCTTTTTTTAAAGTATTTTGCTCGTCTCTCTTAATATTCTAATGAATGGGGCTATAGAGACTATTTTTCTTATTTGAGAATCTTAATGGTTTTAATTGCCAAATATGTCTTTATTTTTTTTAGAAGATCTTATTTATTTATTTGAAATAGAGTGAGTGAGCAGGGTGGGGCAGAAGGAGAAGAAGAATGCCAAGTAAACTCTGCACTGAGTGCAGAACTTGGCATGGGATCCTGAGATCCTGACCTAAGCTGAAATCAAGAGTCAGTTCGTTTAACCAACTGAGCCACCCAGGGGCCCCCAAATATGTCTTTGTTTTTGATGTTCAGAAACTTTACTACATATGTCAGAGTATTTCCTTTAAATCTATGGATTCATGCCTTTGTTTATTTCTTGAAGAATTTGTTTTATTAAATTATATCTTTCAAAAATTTTCTGTTCCATTATTTATGATTTATTTGGGGGTAAGGGGATTTAATTATGTATATTTTTAGTCTCCTTTACTTCTCTTGCTTCTCTATTATTTTTTCTCTAATTACTTAGATGCTTTTTTTTTCAGTTCATTCTAATCTTTCCCATCTCTGTTTCCTGTGGTGTTCATTGTTCACAACTGTCAATTTTGTCCTCATTTCTGTGATCATTTTTTTTTGCTTCCAATATTTTCCTGAGATCTGCCAATATTTATCTAATTTTTCTTCTGTGGTTTTGACATTTCTTTTCTGACTTTTTTCATCTTGCAATTCTGATATTTTTGCATTTTTTTTCAGATTGTTGTTTTAAAATTTATTGCAAATGGTTCGTCAAATTCTTATATGCTTTGAGGACAACATATGTACTTCAAAAGAGTATTCTGTTCCCATTTTTACAAACAAAAGATTCTGAGTATTCTCTTCAGCATATACACCAGGTCTTGCTGTAAGCTTTGTCAGCTTGTTCCAAAATCTGTGATATAGTAGTGCTATTGTCACATCTTTCCACAGCTCCAAACTACACATTTCTAATTATTTTTCAGGGTTTCAGATATTTCTAGCTTTGTAAAAAACAAAAAAACAAGAAACAAAAAACAAAACACTTTTTATTTTATTTTATTTTTTTAGTTTTCAAGAGAAAAAGGCAGTTTTTGAGCATGTCTTAAGCATCACTGGAATATGTAATTAATTCCTTGGTTGTATATGATTTTTAAAACTATGTGTTAAAAATAAGGATAAATTTCATAGAGAACAGAAGAATATATAATTAAGTCCCAAAGGGGATAGATACTTAAAATGTTATTTTGACACAAGTCACTAGTCTCTTTCTCAGCAAAGAGGTATATTTCTTTTCTCATTAAGAAGCTGACTACTGGACACAAAGATAAGTCCCAAAAATTTGGATGTGATTTTCTATGTCCTGTCTAATAATATTAGCATTCTAAGGACACCAGTGAATTTAACCTAAATTCCCAGAGATGTTGCCAAGGAAATTTCCAATTATTATACCTATGAAAATAGCTGATAGCTCCCAGAAAAAAAAAAGGTAATTTTGAAAGCAAATCTGTTTATTGAAACCTTATCATTGGGAAAAATGCATTCAGAGACTCTCAAAACTACTAATAAGCTTTTTTAAAAAGTTACTAAGAAGTTTAATCTTTGTTTTAATGTTTGATGAAGGTAATGTGAAGACAATGGATGTGGGATAAGGATACCTAACTGAAATTTCACTGATTGTAAGAAAGACAAACTGTCCATCACAATATGCATTACACTCCCATTTTAACAATAATAGAAGTGACTTGCTACATTTTGTTCTAAAGGTTAAACATTGCCTTTAAGTGATATGGAAATAATTCTTGGCTTTGTTAGCTACTAATATTTTAGACTTAAATTTTAATATATTCAATAAATATTTTTATAATTAATTCAAATTAGTCTCAAGAAATAGGGTATATTGTTGCAGAAAAAAAAGAAATTGGTTAATAAGTAACACAGATGAAATACAAATGAACATACTATGGCCCCATCAGTTGATTTTCTAGAGGACATGATGATATTTGAAAAATAACTTACTAGAAAATGGGTAAATATTCATCAGGAATGCATCTAGGAAAAGCAAACAGGTAGAGTGCCTTGAGTAAGTTCCTTTTCACAAAGACCTCCTTAAGAAGTTAACTACTGAAGCGCCTGGGTCACTCAGTTGATTAAGCAACTGCCTTCAGCTCAGGTTGTGATCCCAGAGTCCCTGGATCAAACCCCACATTGGGCTTCCTGCTTGGTGGGAGGCCTACTTCTCCCTCTCTCACTCCCCCTGTTTGTGTACCATCTCTAGCTGTGTTTCTTTCTGTCAAATACATAAATAAAATCTTAAAAAAAAAGTAGTTGACTGCTGGACACAAAGACAAGCCCCAAATTTGGTTGTAATGTTCTATGTTCAGTCTAAGTGCTTCTTTATTGAACTTCAGCCCTATATGTAAGGGTTTTAACATAGTGTTTGCTGAAGTCAACAGAAATTTGCTTTTATTTTATAATAAATGATTCCATCACTTGTTTTGTTTTGTTTAACCTGAATACATTTAAGCAACATTAAGTGGAAAATTCACAGATTAAGATTTGTTTGTTAAAATAGCTAAGGGGGCACTTGGATGGCCACTTGGTTAAGTGTCTGACTTGGTCTCAAGTCATGATCCTGGGGTCCTGGGATCCAGCTACACCTCAGGCTCCACATTCAATAGAGAGTCTGCTTGTGACTCTCCCTCTGCCTCTCTCCCTGCCCCTCCCCCAGCATGTGCTCTCTCTGTATCTTTCTCAGACAAATAAATAAAATCTTTAAAAAAATAAAAATAAAATACCGAAGGAATAGCCTCAGTTCTCAACCATCTCAATATGGTCAATAAGTCTGTACTTTTAGGGCAAAAAAAGAATATATCTGTTTCTCTATATGTCCTTTTCTGTATATATACATTTGGAGTCTTGGTGAAACGATTGGACTGCATACTATATATAATGTATGCAAACTCCTCGCATTCAGGTCCTTATTCCTTATTTAAATTTGTATTATACACTTTTTCTTGAAGAAGTTTTGATTTGCTGTGTAATAATTCCAACCCACTGCTATACATTGTTCTCCACATTTGTTTTGGGACTTGTCATTTTCTCACTCTGTTTTTAGATAGTAAGTCCCAGGATTTAAGGTAGATGTTGATGAGCAAATTCATTTATTCATTCATTCATTTGTTTGACAAATACTTACTGAGAGCCAGCCAGTCTCTGTGATGAGACTTCAGGAAAAAGAGCAGAAAATGACCTTATTTTAATTACTCTACTGGGACACATTTAATGCAAGGGGTTCATTTTTTTTTCCTTTTAAAACAATAAATGCAATAAGGCAAATTTTATAATATACTCAAGAATCACTTCCATTTTCTTGATTTTGTCTAAGTTCTGAAGATTTTCTGGTAGCAACTGAACACACTCTAAGATAAAACTTTGATAATACATTCTACCCATCTCTTCTCAGTAAATACCCAGGTATTTCCAACATTGCATAGTTAACGTGGAAAACCAATGAAAACATTTTTTTCTAAGATCCAAGGCAAAAATGCCCACTGGAATAGTAGCATGGGGAATCAGACAAGAAAGAGACATAAAAGGCATACAAATCAGAAAGGAATAAGTAAAATGATCTTTGCTCACAGATGGCATAATACTACATGTAGAAAACTGATTCAGCAAAAAGACTGTTAGAATCAATGAATTCAGTAAAGTTGTATGATACAAAATCAACATACAAAAATCAGTTACATATCTGTACATTAACAATGAACTATCAGAAAAAAAATTAAGAAAGCAATTTCTTTTATAGTAGCAACAAAAGAATAAAATAGTTATGAACAAATTTAACCAAGGAGGTGAAAAATATGTACTCTGAAAACTATCAAATACTGATGAAAGAAAGTGAAGAGACAAATATATATAAAAGCATTCCACACTTATGGGTTGGAAGAATAGTATTGTTAAAATGTCCATACTAACCAAAGCAATATACAGATACAATGAAATCCTTATTAAAATTTCAATAGGATATTTCACAGAAATAAAAAAATAATTTATATAGAAGCACAAAGATTGAATAACCAAAGCAATGAGAGAGAATGTCCTTGAGAAAGAAAAACAAAATTAGTGGTATCATATTTATTTATTTCAAATGATATTACAGACCTGTAGTAATCAAAACAGTATGGTACTGGCAAAAATAGACTATGGAACAATGGAAGAGAATTGAAAGTCCAGAAAGAAACCCATGCACAAACAGGAAACTGGTCCTTGACAAGGGTGCCAAAATTGCATAATAGGGAAAGGATAGTCTCTTCAACAAATGGTGTTGGGAAAACTGAATAACCACATGCAAAACAAAACAAAACAAAACAAAACAAAAAAGAAAAAAAAGAAACTATAATTTTACCTTACATTAAAGAAACACAAAAATCAACTCAAAATGGATCAAAGACTTAAATGTAAGGCCTGAAACTGTCAAACTCCTGGAAAAAAAACATAAAGAAAAATCTCCTTGACATAGAACTTGGCAATAACTTTGGATATAATACCAAAAGCACAGGCAACAAAAGCAAGAATCATCAAGAAGGGTAAAATCAATTAGAAAGCACCTGCACAGCAAAGAGAACCTGAAAAGACAGGATATGGATTTGGAGAAAGTATTAACAAATCATATATCTGGTAAAGGGTTAATATAGAACATGTATAAGGAGCTCATTTGACTCAATAGCAAAAGAGCAAGCAGCAAAATTGAAAAATGGACAAAAGACCTGATCAGACATTTTTCCAAAAAGGACATACAAGTGGTCAATAGTTACATGAAAATGTCCTCAATATCAGTAATCATCAGGGAAATGCAAATCAAAACCATGATGAGATATCATCTCACACCTGTTAGAATGACTATTACCAAAAAGACAAGAGTTAATTCTTGGAAGGGATGTGGAGAAAGGGAACTCTTGTTCCATGTTGATGGGAGTATAAATTGGTAGTCATTATGGGAAGCCATATGGAATGCCTCAAAAAATTAAAAATATCTCTTTTTTCCTGGCAGCATCAATTAGTAAACCCAGATGGGTGCTTATCAGTAAATCCAGGAGCTGTGGAACAGTTGGCATAATGCACTTTCTTCTTAGAATGCACTGCTTGGTACTACCAGCTCTCCATACTCTACAGGCCCCTATACCACTGGTCCATACATGCACAGAATGAACCAATCAAGGCTGTCTCACAAATCTGGTTTGTGTGCATCTTGGTGGCTCCAGACACCCAGCTCCCAAGGATGTAGCCTACAGGAAGCCTGTCCATTATGGTGTTAATAAGCTACAGTTTGCTCAAAGCCTTCAGTATGTTGTCAAGGAGAGAAAAGGACACCAGCACAGGGCTCTGAGAGTCTTGTTATTACTTGATTAGTGAAGATTCAATGCACAAATTCTTTGAGGGTATCCTCAGTGATTTATTCCATAAAACTATCAGAAGAAATCCTGGTCCAGAATGGATCACCAAAGCAGTCCACAAGCACAGGCATATGTGAGGGCTGACATCTTAGAGGCTTAAAGAGTCATGGTGTTAAGAAGGGCCACAGTTCCCTCATACTGTTGGTGGGTCTTGTTCTTCAGGTTGGAGAAGATGCAATACCGTCTGGTTCCACTTTCACTACTAACACAGACAATGTTTGTAAAATTCTTACCTAATAAACAATTTATGATTGTCTAAAAACAAACAAAAACAAATTAAAAATGGGACTATCATATAATCCAGCAATCCCTCTTCTGGATATATATCCAAAGTAAATGAAATTAGCACCTTGAAGAGATACCTGCACTTCCATGTTCGTGTAGCATTATTCACATTAGCCAAGATCTAGAAACAATCTAAATATCCATCAGGAGATGAATGGATAAATAAATTGTGGTATATATGCACTATGAAATATTATTCAGCCTTAAAAATGATTTTGCCATCCTTGCAACAACATGGATGAAACTAAGAGATATACCAGTTATAATTGAACTTATTTGCTTTTTATTAATTAATTTTCTTTAAGTTAAATAGTACCACATATGTATGATAAAAACCTGAAACATTGTACACATATGACAAAATATTTATCTCCCTTCCATATTAGATCATCAGCAACCCAGGTTCCCACCTCAAATGTAAACCATGTTTTCAGTTTTTTGTGTATTGATTTATGAAAATATTCTGGGCATGCACAAATCTAGATCCACAATTTTATACATGTTTGGGAGGATACTATGCATGTTAATATACTTCTTGCTTTTTCATTTGAGAGTATTTCTTGGAGGGGTGATTGGGCAGCTCAGTCGGTTGGGCAGCTGCTTCAAATCAGGTCATGATCTCAGGGTCCTGGGATTAAGACCCATGTTGAGCTCCCAGCTCAGTGGAGAGCCTGCTTCTTCTCTCCCCGTTTGCTGCTCTGTCTAGTTGTGCTTTCTCTGTATCTCTCTGTCAACTGAATAATATATAAAATCTAAAAAAAAAAAACAAAACAAAACAAAGAAAAAGAAAAAAAAGTATTTCTTGGAGATCATCCAATTAACATAGAGACATAGACTGATCAAAATGTTTCATAGATCAGTTACCCTTTTTCAAATGCAATGTCAAATAATATTTACTTCCAACTTCTTACCTGAAAGGTAGGTCTGCAGCCAGATGAAATTCCCTCAAGCCTTAGAAATAGCTCTGTTCACTCAGGTGGAGAGGGTCAGGGGCTTCTCTTCACCGTACAATTGAGCAACAGAGAAACCATCAAGTGACGGAATCGGCAGAGTATTTGTTACTCCTTGCAGGCAGCAACCAGAGACGGGATCTAGTCAAAACCTTCTTTTCCTTATTATAAGAGAAAGGAACAAATTTCTAATACATGCATTGAGACTAAACTATCAATATGAGGAAGCAGGATTTTTAAATAAAACAAGAGATTTGCAGATGCTGCAGATTGTCCAGTAGTACATAAATAAAGAATAATTTAGAAAGTGACATAGAGACTTGACACAGCTTGTATACTGTCAAAATGGTCACACTCATTAGTTCCTTGCTCCCAAGAGAAGAGATAATCACTGTCTGATGGTGCCCATGGCTACAGCCACCTTTTGAGAAATTCCCCAAGGCATTTTATAACAAAGTTGAAGTGCTAGGTCAAAGAGCATCTGAAATTTACTTTAAAAGACGTTTCTCCTAAACAAGTGTTTCTCCTAAAAAGTTGTAGTGATTTACTCTCCAAGCCAAAATACATGTAAATTTCTTTTTTTCCATATTTTGGTTCAGACTGGGTATTTTTAAAATATAGTATGATTGATATATACAAAACTACACATATTTAATGTATATAATGTGATGGGTTTGGACATATGTATACAGCCTTTGATACCATTATCTCCCAGTTTCCTCATGTCTTTGCTTTTTCTTTTCTTCTTTCTTTCTTCTTTTATTTTTTTTGTGGTAAGCACACAATATAAGAGAGACTCTTTTAACAAGCTTTGAATTGCAAATATGCTATTGTTAACTATAGGCACTATAGTGTGCCGCAGATTTCTAGAATTTATTCATCTTCTGTAACTGATGAACAACAATTCTTCATTTTCTCCACCTCCCATCTCCTGGCAACCACTAATCTATATTCTACTTCTGTCATTTTTACTATTTCTGATACATATTATAAACGAAGTCATACAGTATTTGTCCTGTAAATGCCTTGTTTCACTTGGCATAAAGTCACCCAGGTCCACCAATGTTCTTGCAAATGGTAGGATTTCTTTCATTTTTAAGTCTGATTAATATTCTATTGTATATTTATATTCCAGTTTATCCATTTGTCTGTCTATGAACATTTAGATCATCTCCATATCTTGGCTATTGTGAATAGTGCTTCAATGAATATTTCTGCCACTTTTATAGGTCATAGAACTCAATGTTGTTTAAATTGTCATTTTTTAAAAAATGACCTCTTTTCAAAGTCATTTGTATTTATTTTTATATTTTTTAAAGATTTTATTTATTTATTTGACAGAGAGAAACACAGCCAGAGAGGGAACACAAGCAGGGAGAGTGAGAGAGGGAGAAGCAGGCTTCCCGCCAAGCAGGGAGCCCGATGTGGGGCTCGATCCTGGGTCTCCAGGATCATGACCTGAGCCGAAAGCAGTTACTTAACAAACTGAGCCACCCAGGCGCCCCCATTTGTATTTATTTTTGTGTGACCTCTTCATTCCTTTGTCTACTTTTCAACTTGAGGTCTTTTCTTTCATTTTTCTATACGATTTATGTATTAAAATGAATGTGTTATCAGGTACATTACAAATAACTTTTCTATTGTTTTATTTTGCTTTGTATACCAAATTATTTTTCTTAAAATTATCAATTTCTTTATATATGGCTTCTGAATTTTATGTTTACATAGAACAGCCTCCCTTCTTCAAGTTCTTCACAGCAACTTCTATTGCACAAGTAAATGACCTTAATCACTATTCTTTTAGAATAAATAGATGAAGGAGTTCAGTAACATGCAGTTATGAAAGTAGTTTAAAGTGCAAGCCAAACATGATTAACTTTTGAGTCTGATTCTCCTTGAAGATCATGTATGTGAGTGAAATATATTCAATAATGATGCAATTAATCATGTCTCTTATGTAATATGACCAACTTTGTGGAAGTCAGCTATATGTCATAAATCTATACCTAATCACAAAGTGAGCTTGAGTTTAGCTCATTGCCCCAAGTGAAATGAAGATCTGGCAACATCTAAGAGTAATCTAACTGAAGATATAAATGGTTTATGATTTACTCATCTGTGACTAAAGTTATATAAATGTGTGGACTCTAATATCAATAAGCAAATGCAAATCAACACCAATAACATAGTGCATGTAGGTAAGTTTGAAGGCAAAATTTATATGGCCCACTGAAGCTGACAGAATAACATGCATCTTATTACAGCAAGAATCAATGAAGTTAAAATTTTGTAGCTTGGAGGGATAACAGATAGTATCTTGTTAGGTTCTTTCATTTTATGGCCCAGGATACTGAAGCTTTTTAAATCATACTCATATATTCTGATTCAAAGTCCAGTACTCTTTTTATTATGCCTCAGTATGCTTCACGATTTGTTGACGGTCTGATCAGACACCCTTTATGCGTGCTAAGAGTTCTCTGATGAGAGTAGAATTAACCATTAAGAACTTCACAAGACAGGTCATTTTTCACCATACAACTGAAATCAACACTACCATAGACATAAGCCATCTTCAATTTTCTCCATGGGTATTCTCTATAATCTAACATACCTGTGGTTCAAACTTTTAGGCTTAAACTCCTAACACAATGGATATAGAATTACATTAATGACAAATGAGAGTATTTATCTTACCACAATAACCTTCAAAAAATTGGGACATTTCCCCCATCTTTCTTCTCATCACCATGCTTTTGGGTTATGAAATCTACTACTTTATTTGGAGTCATTGCCAATGAAATATATTTCTTTTCTCAGGATCTCTTTCTGCTCATAATATCAAATAAATAAAAGTAAAAGATTTATTCAATATCTAAAGAAGGAGAAGTATCTAAAGTCTATTTAAACACTTGGTGTAAAGAAAGTTGGTGTATTCAGGATTTTTCCTTTTTTTTTTTTTTTTTTTTTTTTTTTTTTTTTTTTGAGTGAGGCTTGGATGGCTATGTATTTTCCTCTTAGGACTTCCTTTGCCATATCCCAGAGGTTTTGGATAAATGTGTCTTCATTCTTATTGGTTTTCATGAAATATTTAAGTTCTACTTTGATTGTATGGTTGATCCAAACATTCTAAAGCAGGATGGTCTTTTAGCTTCCAAGTGTTTGAATCCCTTCTAAACTTTATCTTATGGTTGAGTTCCAATTTCAAGGCATTGTAGTCTGAGTAAATAACATGCAGGGAATAATCTCAATCTTTTGGTATCAGCTGAGCCCTGATTTGTGACCTAGTTTGTAGTCTATTCTGGAGAAAGTTCTATGTGCACTTAATAAGAATGAGTATTTTCTTGTTTTAGGGTGGAATGTTCTGAATGTATATACAAGGTCCATCTGGTCCAATGTGTCATTCAAAGCTTTTACTTCTTTGTTAATTTTCTGTTTAGATGATCCGTCTGTTCCTGAGAATGATGTGTTAAAATCTCCTATAATTATTGTATTTATACCAATATGACTATTTTGCTTAACAGTCGGCTTATATAGTTGGCTGCTACCATGTTGGGGGCATAAATATTTACAATTGAGATTTTCTTGGTGGATATACCTTTTAAGAATGATGTAGTGTTCATCTGTATCTCTGACTACAGTCTTTAGCTTAAAATATAATTTATCTGAGATGAGAATCACTACCCCAGCTTTCTGTTGAGGCCCATTGACATGAAAGATGGTTCTCCATCCCTTCACTTTCAGTCTGGATGTATCTTTGGATTCAAAATGTGCCTCTTGTAGACAGCATATTGGTGGGTCCTGTCATTTTATCCAGTCTGCAACCCTGTGTCTTTTTATGGCAGCATTTAGGTTATTCACGTTGAGAATGATTATTGAAAGATAACATTTTTATTGATATCATGTGGCCTATGGAATCCTTATTTCTACAGGTTGTCTCTGTAAATTTCTGTTCTGTGTCACTCTAGGGTTCTTTCTACTTTTATAGAACCCCTCTTAATATTTCTTGTAGTGCTTGCTTGGTGGTCATATAATCTTTTATTTTATTATTTTTTAATTGAAAATAAATTTTATTTTATTTTATTTTTTATTACATTATTTTATTTTTTAGTGTTCCAAGATTCATTGTTTATGCCCCAATAACCAGTGCTCCATGCAATTTTTTATCCCTGGGATGCAAGGGTGGTTCAACATCCACAAATCAATTAATGTTATAGAACAAATAAATAAGAGAAGAGAGAAGAACCACATGATCCTCTCAATTGATGCAGAAAAAGCATTTGACAAAACACAGTATCCGTTCCTGATTAAAATTCTTCAAAATATAGGGATAGAGGGAACATTCCTCAACTTCTTAAAATCTATCTATGAAAAACCCACAGCAATTATCATTCTCAATGGGGAAAAACTTACAGCCTTCCCATTGAGATCAGGAACAAGACAAGGATGCCCACTCTCACCACTATTGTTCAACATAGTGTTAGAAGTCCTAGCAATAGCAATCAGACAACAAAAATTTTAAAAAAAGTATATAAATTGGCAAAGAAGTCAAACTATCTCTCTTCACTGATGACATGACACTTTACATGGAAAACTCAAAAGACTACCCCCAAACTACTGGAACTAATACAGCAATTCAGTAATGTAGCAGGATACAAAATCAATGCACAGAAATCAGTTGTGTTCCTATGCACAGACAATGAAAATATAGAAAGAGAAATCAGAGAATCGATTCCATTTACTATAGCACCAAAGACCATAAGATACCTAGGAATAAACCAAAGCAAAGAAGTTAAGGATCTGTACTCGAGGAACTATGGAACGTTCATGAAAAAAATTGAAGAAGACACAAAAAGATGGAAGAGCATTCCACGTTCATGGATCAGAAGAATAAGCATTGTCAAAATGTCTATACTGCCCAGAGAAATCTATATGTTCAATGACATCCCAATCAAAATTCCACCAACATTTTTCAAAGTGTTGGAACAAACAATCCTAAAATTTATATGGAACCAAAAAGACCCCGAATTGCTAAGGAAATGTTGAAAAAGAAAAACAAAGCTGAGGGCATCACGTTGCCTGATTTCAAGCTTTATTACAAAGCTGTGATCACCAAGACAGCATGGTACTGACATAAAAACACAGACCAATGGAACAGAGTGGAGAGTCCAGATATGGACCTGCAACTCTATGGTCAAAAAATCTTCAACAAAGCAGGAAAAAATATCCAGTGGGAAAAAAATAGTCTCTTCAATAAATGGTACTTAGAAAATTGGACAGTTACCTATAGAAGAGTGAAACTCAACCATTCTCTTATGTCACACACAAAGATAAACTCGAAATGGTTGAAAGACCTCAATGTGAGGCAGAAATCTATCAAAATCCTAGAGGAGAATATAAGCAGTAACCTCTTTGACATCAGCCACAGCAACTTTTTTCAAGCCACATAATCTTTTAAACCTTGCCAATCCTGGAGGAGATTATGCTGAATGAAATAAGCCAAGCAGAGAAAGTCAATTATTATATTTCACTTACAAGTTTCACTTACTTGTGGAGCATAAGGAGTAACATGGAGGTCATTCAGAGAAGGAAAGGAAATCTGAACTGGGGTAAATCAGAGAGGGAGAAAAAGGATGAGAATCTTTGGACTCTGAGAAATAAACTGAGGGTTTTGGAAGGGAGGAGGAAGGGGAAATGGGTGAGCCTGATGGTGGCCATTAAGGAGGGCAAGTATTGCATGGAGCCCTGGGTGTGATGAATAAACAATGTATCTTGGAACACTGAAAAAATAAAATAAAAGAAATTATTAAATAAATAAATAAATACTTTGTGGACTTTTCAGTGTTACATTGCCTTTTCAAATTTCAAAAATGCTTAAAGAGCAACATTTTAACAAAATATATATTGTTCATACCTGTGCTCTTAAGTTCATAGTGTCTAGAAACACCTGGTTTTTGTCTTTCTCCAAAGAAAATTTATATAGTACTGAAAAATAGGAAAGAAAATACATTGTCCTACTCCTGAAAGTAAAACACTTAGGTACTATGACTGTTATATTGAACTATGAAAAGAGCCAGATTCTCAGGGTCAGAAGAATGTTTTCTCATGGCAGGAGTGGGGTGCACAGAGGTAAGACTGTCACCTGGATACTGAAGACAGGTTCAGAGTATATGTGAGTCATTTTGTGAAGGGATTTTGCACCACACTAAGGGCTTGAGTATTATGTTTTGAATAGTGTGGAATCCTCAGAGCATTCTAGATATTCTAAAATATAAAATGGAAATAATGCTGAGTTTGTTGCTGAAGGCATAAAACTTTTTGCTTGCTTAAGGTTTATAATAGAGATACTGTAATTGCCTTATTGATTCACTTAAAGATTTATTTTCATAAAAAGGGAAAAAATCACTCAAGGGAAAAAGTACAAAGAAATAGAAAAAAACTAACTCTCTAACTTTGTAGATAAATAGATAATAACTCTTAAGAAAACTTATTATAAGTAAACAGATTTAGCCATACTCACAAATTGGGAAATACTTATTTTCTCTTATCAAAAAAATCACTTTCTTTGTCAAATAATTCAGTGTAGTTGTAAAGGAAACATTATCTGGAGTCTAACTGCTTTGGTTGAATATTGATCTCCAATAATTTAATTTATCTGACCAACACCACCCTTAGATATAAGCAAGAGAGGCTCTGATCCCAGCCCCTACATCAGATAGGACCCTCTCCCACTTCAGAGAGCTTTCATCTGAGGGTTCAAAGTTCTCCTCTGGTATCTGGGTTTAGTCTGTACTGATAATACCAAGCCCAGACTAGAATCAGTATGGCCCTGGTATCCATCTCTCTCCTTCAGCATATTTTCTAACCCCACTGTGTGGGGGGTGACCAGATCCCCAAAGAGCTTAAGACCTACGCCTATGAGGAATCTAGAGCCTATTGCTAAGCTTTAGTTCCTGGAGGGTGTCCTGGCTAGTGTGGTGTGTGTTTTGCATAATCATGCAAGATTGGGCCACCGGAATAGTACTAACATGCTGATTTTTTATGACTTTCACATCAGAGACAGGATGAGTCCAGCTTTCTGTACTCTTTACTAATAATAGTCCAATTCCTACCCTGGGATTGAGCCATGTGTGGGGTCCCACTCATCACTTGATCCATCTGTGTTTCATCATAGGGCCAACCTGGTTGACAATACCTTAGGGAAATGGGAATTATTTTACTTGGTTTCTTCTGCCCTTGGCACCTCATGTAGCTACTCCCTTCACAAGAGGCACCATTCCATATGTGTCAAGGTGTCTTCTGGGGGGTAGCCCTGTCTATCTTCTCAGATGACTTTCAAGACTATTTTGTAGCAATGCCAATGGATCCTTTCCTGTCTCCAATTAATGTATTCACATCACGTTCTCCTGGGTCAATCATAGGCTGTGATGGATGAGGAACACACCTTCCTTGAACAAATGGAACTTCTCTTCTCACTCTCCTCATTTATCCTCCCAGCTTGTGATTGTGTATGGAAAGCAATTACTCAGTTACTATTGAAAAAGATCATACTCTAAAAATGTATCATCTATGGCTGTGAGAGTTCAAGAGAGACATATGTAGAAACTGTGTTGTTCTATAGTTATATTCTAAGATACTAAATGGTAAATTTCACATGAATACCTGTGATATAATAATTACTTTTATATGTCAGCTTAACTGGACTAAATGATGACTAGCTAGATGGTAAACCATTATTTCTGTATATGTCTAGAAGGGTGTGTCTGGGGGATATTAACATTTGACCCAGTTAGTCTGAGTAAAGAGCATTACCTTCACCAATGCAGGGGGCATCATCCAATCTGCTTAGGGCCTACAGAGAACAAAACGGAGTAGGAAGGGCATATTTTTTTCCCTCTGCTTTTGCTGAGACATCCATTTTCTCCTGCCCTTCTCAAGCCTTTGGACTCAAACCCAGACTTATGCCATTACCCCTGCTCCTGCCTCTACCTCCTGGTTTTTGGGCCTCATTTGGACTTGTACTTATACTGTTGGCCTTCTTGGTTCTCCAGCATGCAGACAACACATCATGGCACTTCACCTCCATAATCACATGACAACATGAGCCAATTCCTATAACAATCTCTTCTTATCTATCTACCTATCTATCATCATCTATCATCTATCTATATCTATCTATCATCTATCTATCTATCATCTATATCTATCTATCTATCTATCTATCTATCATCTATCTATTATCTTTCTATCATCTATCATCTTTCTACCTATCATCAATCTGTCATCTCTCATCTATCATCTCCTATTAGTTATGTTTTTTCTGGAGAATCCTGATTAATATGTGTTACATAACATCAAGGCTTTAAGAGTTATCACTGAATTTGATAGAATTTAGTAATTTCCCCAAATGACCAAAGTTTATTCCATGTGAAGATACCAATTCTCTTACATAAGAATGAACTATGCACAGGGCATAAGAAATCAGAAACTTGAAGTGAAGCTGAAGAGAGGTATTTGTGCTTTCCTACAGGCTGGAGTCCTCCATAAACATCCTGAAATTCCAGAATGAATGGAGCAGTTCTAGATACTGAAACTTCAAGAGAATTATTAGGCTCTTATCTTTTCAAACAGTATAACATATTTTGTGTTTAACATGCTTTGTGTTGCCTGAGAATGCAGCTGCTTTTAGACGGATATGTTGAAAATAATATCATGTGTGCAAGTTTACTTTTAGGCAGGACACTGTAGTCACAGAACTTGTTGTCATTTAATTCTATGCTACAATTTTCTACAGTCATTCTCCAAGGTAATGTTGGGAATCTCTAATATATAACACACTTATAACAAAGCAAGAGATCCAGTTTTTCAAAAAATGATCCTCCTAGTTTGCAAATATTATTAGAGTTGCTGTACTGAGAGGTTGTACAGTCTTGCTCAGGTTTTTGAGGTATAATTGACATACACCATTGTGTAAATTCTGGATGTACAACATGATGCTTAGATACATGTATGTATTCCAAAATGATTGCTACAATAAGGTTAGTTAGATATGTGGTAACAATATTTAAGATCTACTCTCTTAGCAACTTTCAGATTGACTGTAGTTACCATGCTGTGCAGTACATCCCCAGAATTCATTCACCTTTAAACTGGAAGTTTGGACCCTTTGACCAACATCTCCACATTTTCCTCATTCCCCATCCCTGGTAGTCACCCTTCTATTCTGTCTCTTTGACAAATTTTGACTTGGATAAACACAAATGAGAGAGAGAGAGAAAGAGAGAGAGAGAGGCTAATCCTTAAAGAATGTTGGAACAATCAGAAAATGCACATTTTAATCAAGTATTCTGAAAAATCTTGGAATAAAGTCATAAAAGAAAGTAGAGAGAAACAAACATATTTGCTTTAATTTCGCTAAAGATTTTAACAGAATGCAGTTTGAGGCAATGAAAAATATCACCTAAATTTTTTTCTTTCTTCTTTTTTTTTCAGAATATTACCTAAATTTCAACTGAAGTGGTGAAGAAAACCTATTCTGGGTGAATAATGAGCCTCATGAATTGGGTTCAATGGACTGAGAGCCAAAGTCTGCAGCAAAGAGAACTATAGGGGTGTCAGCTGAGAAGCTACCACCAAAAATTGTTCCAACTTGAAATGTAGGAGGTTTTTAGGAAGATTAAGGAGCCATGTCTTAAGAGTAAGACTTCAACTGTTAGTTTGTTTTTCACAACTCTTTTCATTACATCTCATGTTACAAAAGGATTTACCCTAGTTGGCAACCACTGGCCTAGAGATGAAAATAACTTTATGATATTCCAAAGAAGTTAATCCTTTACTTACTCATAACTTTGGACAGATCACTTCACCTTTTTGTGCCCCATTTCTGCAAATACAAATGTTGTTTATAATAGTACAGACTTTGAAAAATGGACTTTTGAAAAGTTAAAAAAGATAATTCATATAAAATTTTAGCCTCAGTCCATGTGCATAAAATTCTAAATATATATTTTAATTGGCTAATGTTTTTCTAAATAAAGAACAAATGGAATCTCTTAATTCCTGTTACAACCATGAACCTCTTAATTGATTTCTCAAAAACATCATGAGGCCTAGGATTTTAATACCCTAAATTGTAGGTCTTTGGTTTCTTATAAGTAAACATCAAAATTCCAGATAGTCATGGAGTTGGTATGAGATGTTAGTGATTTTTAGAGCCTATTGGAAATTATTTGGCACAGAGAAGATGCTTAATTCAAAGATGCTATTGTGATTATATCTCAGTTCTGCATTTACTGAGCTCATTGTAATACTAGATAATTTTTAGGGAAAGGAGCTGAGCCCAGAATTTCCCTTTTCCTGAGAGATGGCAGTTGTGATTTTGAAGAGGAATCATCTCCCACTAAGGGATCAGGGTACATGAGATGCCACCATTCTATTCTATGTTATTCTCAGACACATAACTTTGTGACCCTCTTCTGCTGGCTTTAAAGATTTTATTATTAATTATTTATTATTTATTAATTTATTTTTATTTGAGAGAGAGTGAGAAAGATAGAGAGCATGAGAGAGAGTGAGGGCCAGAGGGAGAGCAGGGAGCCCAGTTTGGGACTTGATCCTGGGACTCCAGCATCATGATCTGAGCTGAAGGCATCCACTTAAACCAACTGAGTCACCCAGATGCCCTCATGTTGGGTTTAAATGGTCATGGTAAAAACATTTAGACTACTTCAGTGTGTTTTACCATTTTCCCGTTTTCTTACTTGGGAATATCTGTAAAGGTGCTGTTGTCTGGTGAGTCAAATTATTTCTCCAATCTTATTTCCTTCCTTGTTGCAAGTCTATAACATACATTTATAAATACTTGATACCAATAAAATTATAAAATGCAAAAAATAAAAAACAAAACAAAATGTTTACTGCTAAAGAGGTAGCTTTCTAGACTTTTCTAAAAATATTTTATTAAAGGAAAAAGGTTCCAAAGTAATCAATGCCATTAACTCAAACTTTTCTAAATGAGCAAAATCAAAGTCAAATTATTTATGGCAATTTTATGTAGTCCAGGGGCTGCAGGATTGAGATTTAGGAATGTCATGAAGTTCAGGATCATTCCCAGGGTGTGTCCTTGCCTCAAGCCTTACTGTCCATTTCTTGTCTTGCTTGCAGGTCCTCTTCTATCCCTGTGTTGGATCCCATAAATGACACAGTGCTCTTCCAATAAATTCTGAAGTTATCCAGAATTTTTTGCTGGGTCTTGCAACCAAGAACAATCTTTAATTTATCAGTTTTTCCATGATCACTTAATTTCTAGATGTATTTTTAAAAGGTTAACATTGGTTATACAAGCAATTACATAAGTTTTGTGGATTTTATAGATATGTAATCCTTATTAGTACATTTTCTATGATAAAATGTCTCACATTCCAAACTCATTTTGGAAAGAACTTTGGGAAGGTTTGGTTCTTTTTTCAGTTGGGAGTTCTTTTTTCAGTTGGGAGTTCCTAAATCATTACCAGGCAGAATTTTTCTTTTAATACAAAGAAAATTTATCATACAAGAATGTTTTTTTTAACAGTCAAGCTTTCTGTCAAACTTACTAGTTAAGCTTTCTTCCTCAAAAGCCCGTTATTATCTCAGTTAAGGAACTATATATAGGAACTCAATTTCCATCAGATTGATGAAATGTCAGCTTTTTCAGAGAATGGTTTTTCAGGAATCCATCTGGCAATGGTTTGAAATTTTAAAAACTATGATTTCAAAATAAAAGCCAAGAAAAAAGTTAAATCCTTTTGCCATATTTTATAGTAGCATATTTACGTAATGGAAGGTTTTCACCAGCAATTATAGTTTCCATCAAGACCATTTCTTATGCTCAAACTGTAATTAATTTGTTTTTTCTATAGTTCATATCTCATTCTCTAACTTACAATGAAAATTATGACAGGAATTTAAAATTTTAAAAATTGTTCTTGAAACCCTTTTCCTCTTCCTCAGAGAAGAAATTGTCATTAAAATGGATGGTTGGACTAGAAACCTAATATGAATGCAAAGTTGTGAAAGATTATCTCAAGGTTACATAGCCAATTAGTGACAAAATCAGGATCTGAATATAGATCTTCTCCAAGGTCATGTACTGTTATTAGCAAGACACAGTCTTCTTTCAGTTATCACCATTTCAGAATATTTGCCTGGAAACAAATTCATGAAATATATCATTATAGAGAATTATCCCAATTGTTTTCTTCATGTTAGTATGAATGTGTGGGGTTATTTTGAGCCCCTTTATGCCCTTACATAAGAGAGCTTATGTTAGTGAATTCTTAGGCTATTAATGCTAAAATAAATTAAGGATTCAAAATTCAATTTATTTTAACACTTTTTGTTTAATTTAAATTAATAAACCTATAGTACATTAGTTTCAGATGCAAAGTTCAGCTAGTCATCAGATGCATAATACACCCAGTGCCCATCAAATCACATGCCCTCCTTAATTCGCATCACCCAGTTACCCCATCTTTCCATCTCCCCTCTAGCAACCCTCAGTTTCTTTCCTATAGTTAAGTTTCTCATGGTTTGTCTTCCACTCTGATTTCTTCCCATTTAGTTTTCCCTTTCTTCCCCTATGATCCTCTGCACTGTTTCTTATATTCTACATATGAAACCATATGATAATTGTCTTTCTCTGATTGACTTATTTTGGTCATCATAATACCCTCCAATTCCACCCATGTCAATGTAAATGGTCAGATTTCACCTTTTTTGATAGCTGAGTAATATTCCCTAGATAGATGGATGGTAGATAAATATAGATATAGACATAGATATAGATAGATATAGATATAGGTATAGATATAGAGATGATATAGATATAAATACATATAGATATATCTCACATCTTCTTTGTCTATTCATCCATCACCGGACATCTGGGCTCTTTCTGCAGTTTGCCTATTGTGGATATTGCTGCTATAAACATTGGGATTCAGGCACCTCTTTGGATCACTACATTTGTATCTTTGGGATAAATACCTTGTAGTACAGTTGCTGGGCCATAGAGTAGCTCTGTTTTTTAACTTCTTCAAGAAAATCCATACTGTTTTGCAGACAGACTGTACCAGTTTGCATTCCCACCAACAGTGTAAGAGGGTTTGCCTTTCTCTGCATCCTCATCAACATTTTTCATTTGCTCACTTGTTAATTTTAACCAATCTGACTGGTGTGAGGTGATATCTCATTGTGGTTTTGACTTGTGTTTCCCTGATGCTGAGGGATGTTGAGCATTTTTTCACGTGTTTATTGGCCATTTGTATGTCTTCTTTGGAGAAATGTCTGTTCATGTCTTCTGGCCATTTCTTGACTAGATTATTTGAAAGAATTAATAAGATCAATAACCCCCTAGCTGGACTTACCAAAAAGAAAAGGGAAATGATGCAAATTAAAAAAATCAAAAATGAAACAAAAGAAATTGCAACCAACATCTAAAGAAATGCAAACAATATTATGAAAAACTATATACCAACCAACCAGGAAATCTGGAAGAAATAGACAAGTTCCATATAAATTACCAAAACTGAAACAGGAAGAAATAGAAAACCTGAACAAACCCATAACCATCAAAAAAATGGAAGCGGTAATCAAAAAACTCCCAACACACAAGAGTCCAGGGCCAGATGGCTTTGAAGAGAAAATAAAATAAAATAAAATAAAATAAAATAAAATAAAATAAAATAAAATAAAATAAAATAAAATAAAATAAAATAAAATAAAATAAAATAAAATATAATAAAATAAAATAAAATAAAATAAAATAAAAATAAAATAAAAATAAAATAAAATAAAATAAAATAAAATAAAATAAAATAAAATAAAATATATATAGATAATTTATCTTTTCAGTATTCCAAGATTCATTGTTTATGCACCACACCCAGTGCCCCAGGCAATAGATGCCCTCCTTAATAACCACCACCAGGCCCACCCATACCCCTCACCCTCTCCCTTCCAAAAACCTTTGGTTTGTTTCTCAGGGTCCAAAGTTTCTCATGCAGCATCTCCCTCTCTGATTTACCCCAGTTCACATTTCCTTTCCAAAGAAGAATTCTACCAAACATTTTAAGAAGATAATACCTACTCTTCTGAAGCTGTTTCAAAAAACAGAAATGGAAAGGAAACTTTTAAACTCACTTTATGAGGCCAGTGTTACCTTGATTCTAAAACCAAAAACCACCCCAAAAAGGAGAATTACAGATCAATAGTTCTGATGAACATGGCTGCAGCAATTCTCACCAAAATACTAGTCAATAGGATCCAACAGTACAATAAAGGACTATTCACCATGACCAAGTGGGATTTATTACTGGGCTGCAAGGGCAGTTCAACATCCACAAGTCAATCATTGTGACATACCACTTTAAAAAATGGACAAAAGTCATATGATCCTCTCAATAGATTCAGGAAAAGCATTTGACAAAATACAGAATCCCTTCTTGATTAAAACTCTCCACAGTGTAGGGATAGAGGGAATATACCTTAATGTCATCAAATCCATCTAAAAAAACCCCACAGCAAATATTCCCAATGGGGAAAAACTGAGAGCTTTCCCCCTAAGGTCAGGAAGACAAAACGTATGTCCACTCTCACCCCTGTTGTTCAACATAGTACTAGAAGTCCTAGCCTCAGTAATCAGACAAGAAGAAGAAATAAAAGGCATTCAAACTGGCAAAGAAGTCAAACTCTCACTCTTAAGAGATGACATGATACTTTATGTGAAAAACTCGAGTCCACTCCAAAATTGCTAGAACTCAAACAGGAATTCATCAATGGGGCAGGATAAAAAAACAATGAACATATTTCTATGCCCTAGCAATGAGACAGAAGAAAAAGAAATTAAGGAATTGATCCCATTTACAATTGCACCCAAAACCATAAGATACCAAGGAATCAACCTAATCAAAGAGGTAAAGAATCTATACTCTAAAAACTACAGAAGAGGGCACCTGGATGGCTCAGTTGTAAAGAATCTGCCTTCAGCTCAGGTCCTGATCCTGGAGTCCTGGGATCCAGCCCCAAATTGGGCCCCCTGCTTTGTGGGAAATCTGCTTCTCCCTCTCTTACTCCCCCTGCTTGTGTTCCCTCTTTAGCTATGTTTATCTCTGTCAAATAAATAAATAAAATCATTTAAAAAATAAAAATAAAAACTACATAACACTTAAGAAAAAAATTGAGGAAGGCACAAAAAAAATAGAAAAACATTCCATGTTTATGGATTGGAAGAACAAACATTGTTAAAACGTCTATGCTACTCAGAACTATCTGCACAGTAAATGCAATCTCTATCAAAATACCATTGATGTTTTTCACAGAGCTGGAACAAAGGATCCTAAAACTTGAATAGAACCAGAAAAGACCCCAAATAGCCAGAGGAATATTAAAAACAAACACCAAAGATGGTGGCATCACATTTCTGGACTTCAAGTCATGTTACAAAGCCGTAATCATCAAGACATTATGGAACTGGCACAAAAACAAACACATGGATCAATGGAACAGAAAAGAGAACACAGAAATGTACACTCAACTATACGGCCAGCTAGGCTTTGGCAAAGCAGCAGAGAATATTCAATAGGAAAAAAGACAGCCTCTTCAACAAATGGTGTTGGGAAAATTGGGTAGGCACATGTAGAAGAATGAACAGGGGGCATTTTCTTACACCATACACAAAATAAACTCAAAAAGGATGAAAGACCTAAATGTGAGACAGGAATCCATTACAATCCTAGAGAAGAACACAGGCTACAACCTCTTTGACCTCGGTTGCAACAACTTCTTGTTAGACACATCTCCAGAGGTAGTTAGGAAAACAAAAGCAAAATTGAAATATTGGGACTTCATCAATATAAAAAATTTTTGCACAGCAAAAAAAAAAAATCAGCAAAACTAAAAGGCAACCTATGGAATAGGGAAAGATGTTTGCAAATGAAAATCCAGATAAACAGCTAGTATCTAAAACCTATAAAGAATTTGTCAAACTCAACACCCAAAGAATAAATAATCCAGCCAAGAAATGTGAAGATATTTTAACACTATTTGATATTTGGGTGATACTTAAGAACATTTTCACACCAAAAACTGATTCTCAATGTCTTTTGTTTATTGAACCAATGTTATTGAGTAGGGAGGGACCAGACACTGTTCTGGCACTTTGTGCCTCAGGGAACAAAAGAAACACTAATCTCTTCATTCATGGAACTTACACTTGAGCAATTAAAAATAGTGAACAAGCTGAAGAAGAAAAGCAAAGCTGGGGGCATCTCATTACCTGATTTCAGGCTTTATTACAAAGCTGTGATTACCAAGACAGCATGGTACTGGCACAAAAACACAGAAATAGACCAATGGAGCAGAGTGGAGAGCCCACATATGGACCCACAAATCTATGGGCAAATCATCTTTGACAAAGCAGGAAAAAAATATCCAGTGGAAAAAAGACAGTCTCTTCAATAAATGGTGCTGGGAAAATTGGACAGCTACATATAGAAGAATGAAACTAGACCATTCTCTTACACCACACACAAAGGCAAACTTGAAATGGATGAAAGACCTCAACATGAGGCAGGAATCCATCAAAATCCTGGAAGAGAACATAGGCAGTAACCTCTTTGACGTCGGCCACAGCAACTTCTTTCAAGACACATCTCCACAGGCAAAGGAGACAAAAGCGAAAATGAACTTCTGGGACTTCATCAAAATAAAAAGCTTCTGTACAGCAAAGGAAACAGTCAACAAAACAAAGACACAACCCACAGA
>PITA01017044.1:19890-44639 GCA_004023965.1 Spilogale gracilis | reverse complement strand
AAAAATAAAATAAAATAAAATAAAAAAAAGAAACAAAACAGAGACAAAAATAAAAAATAAATAAATAAATAAAACCAGACTCTTAAAAAAAAAAAAATATATAGTGGAGTTGTTGGGAGAACCTGGTGGGCTAATACAATGAAAATGCCTGCTATAATTGCTGGCAAAGTCCATTTGCAGTAGATATTAGTTTCTGTGCCCCCAACACCCCATCAGTCTAGGGTAGAAACTTGCATGGCTTCCCTTCCTATAAATAGTTTGGGTTGGAAAAATCCCTAATCTCTCTTAATTTCTCTCCATAACATCTACAAAGCACCCATAATATTTGTACTTGGCAGATTTGCTCTATGGAGATTTTCTGACTGATGAATCTCGGTATTTTTCAGGGCTCACTTTCCTGCTGATTTTATTGTATAAGTAACATCCATGAGAAACTCTGATTCTAGTCCTTATCTCAGGGACTTTATATCTTAGAGCCTAAAAAGTACATTTTGACTTTAAAACAGTTGATGCATCTGAATTCTTTGTGTATATTTAGTGAGCATATAATTTTCACTCATAAAACTTTGATACATTAGTATTTTGACATTGGCTGTTTCCAAATCTTGAAAAATGCTCACTTCATAATATGTATATGTATATATGTATTGTAATTTATTTCTTGGGGCTAGCAGGTTACTATTTAGGGTTCTGTGAGCCAAGATGGTAGACAGATCATTACTAGGTGTGTCTTCTGCAGTGTCCCCAGCGCCAGAATCACTATTTGGCAAATGTCGCTGGTCTTTGGTCTCTGCTTTCCTTTTGCTAATGTTCTCCCACCACTTGCTTCCAATCTGTGCCCCAGACTATTCTAAAGTCCCCGACTTATATGTCATTCAGTAATTATAGTTTTAACTCAGAGGTTTATGGCATGCTCACATGGTGAGCAATTCAAATATTTCTAAGTGATTTCAGATACTTCTCTTCATGATTGTCTCACATACTAAAACTGGAGGAGATACTACACAGAGGTTAGGGCAGGGCTCCATCCCCATACTATCAACTGTGAGAGCTTCGGTGCAACATTATTCATCTAGACATTTGGGGAGAGGCATTTGGTAGAATAAACCATTTTATTGTATGTGTGTGTGTGTGTGTGTGTGTGTGTGTGTGTGTGTGTGTGTGTTTATGTTTTGTTTTGTTTTTAAATCAAGTTTTTGGAAAATGTTTAGTTGCCTTTTGGGGAAAAAAAATTCCCACGTGGTTCAATGAGTAGCCAGGGTTCAAATCCCCTGTGAAGTTAATCTAGGAAATTTCTGACTTTTCTAGCCAGGCTTTCTTTAAAATAACTATCCTGCATGATCATGTTAAGAAAAGTTTCTTTTTATTCCACAATTAGAGACAAGGCTTAAATTGTCAACACTCTTGGGGGTTTCTCCAAAAGTTAAACATAAAATTACCATAAGAACCAGAAATTCATTTTCTAGTTATATATCCAAACAAATTGAAAATAGATGTTCCAACAAAAACTTGTACACGAATCTGATATTTTGATGTATGATATTTAGTCTTCTTGTGTTTATGGCACAGAGCTCCTAAAATCTCTGGAATTTTCCTAAATGAAAAGAAAGATAAAGGTCTTGTTTGTTGTGTTAAAGAGGTTACTTTTGGAAAGCTCCTGCAGGTGAGGGCTTCCTTGTCAGAAACACAACTCTGTGATGAGAGCAGAATTTTGAGTCCCACCCTTCTGACTTTGGGGGAGGAGAAAGGGACTGGAGAAGAAATCAATCTCCAGTGGCCATTGGTTTAGTCAACAATGTTATGTAAGGAGGCTTAATTAGAAACCCAGAGGAGCAGGTTCAGAGAGTTCCCAGGTTGGTGAACATGTGGCGATCTGGGGAGAGTGGCATGCTTGGAGAAGGTCTGGGAACTCTAGGCTTTTCTCTACACCTTGTCCTTATGCATCTTTTCTATATGGCTGTTGCTGAGTTAAATCCTGATGAGTAAAATGTTTCTGTGACTTCTATGAGCCACTCTAGCAAATTAATTGAACCCAAGGGAGTGGTCATGGAAACACGGAATCTGAAGGGCACAGGTGGTAACCTGGATGTGCACCATTGGTACCTGAAGTGGGGGGAGGGGCTGCCTGGGAGGACTGAACCACTGACATATGGAATCTGAAGATACTGCAAGGTAGATCTTGTCAGAATTGAGTTAAATTGGAGGGATGCAGCTGGTTTTGGAGCCTTGGTTGGTGATATGGAGAAAAAAACCCTGCCCACAGTGGAGTTGGGTACAGAACCCTTACAGGTATTAATATTATCCACAGTAGTATTAGTATTATCCACAGAAGCCAAAAGATGGAAACAACTCAAATGTTTGATGAATAGGTAATTAAAATGCGGTATTTCCATATAATAAAACATTACTCAGCCATAAAAAGGAATCAAATATTGATAGATAGACAACATGGATGCACTTTAAAAACTTTATACTGGAGCACCTGGGTGGCTCAGTGGGTTAAAGCCTCTGCCTTCGGCTCAGGTCATGATCTCAGCGTCCTGAGATCGAGGCCCAGGACGGGCTCTCTGCTCAGCAGGGAGCCTGATTCCTCCTCTCTCTCTGCCTGCCTCTCTGCCTACTTGTGATCTGTCAAATAAATAAATAAAATATTAAAAAAAAACAGAACAAAATAAAACATTATACAAGTGAAAGAAGCCAAACAAAAGTTGACATGCTATATGATTACGTTTAAGTGGAATATCCAGAAGTGGTCAACCCATAGAGAGAGAAAACAGAGTTGCCAGGGGGGCTAAGAGGGAGTACCTTCTTAATGAGTATGGAGTTTTCTTTAGGGGGATAATAATGTTTTGAAACTAGATAGAGATGATGTTTGTATAATGTTGTGACTGTACTGAAAGTGACTGATTTGTATGTATTAAAATGGTTGATTTCAGGCAGTGTGAATATTACCTCAACTTGAAGAAAGTGAAGCAAATGAAAATAAATAAGGTAGTACTAGAAAATGTCCATGGAGGTGCCTTTGATGACAAATGCAGTCTCTCTAATTTACTACCAGTAGATCAAAAAGCCCCCCCCAAATCCCTCAAAGAGGTAAATAATGGGGTAGAAAAGGATTTACTTGAAACTACTGAGGCTTTAGTCAAAGGATTTCACTGGTCCTGTGAATCTACATGGTCCTATTTTGAGTTTCTTTCTACTCTGACTTCTAGTTGTGTTTTCCCTCAGATTATGGCAGTAATGTGGTCTCTGGCATTTTTGGAATCAAGCTGATGGGAGGTTGGGTTAGGCATACATATAATTTGGGTTATTTATGAGACAGGTAATGATAAAGCTTAGCTCATGGGATAGGTGGTATAATATTCCCCAATGATCTCTAGGTACTCATCCCTGGAACCTACAAATGTAACCTTATATGGTAAAGGAGACTGCAGATATGATTAAATTAGGCATCCTGAGATGGGAATATGATCCTGGATTATCTGGGTAGGCCTTAAGTGCAATCATAGGTATTCTTATAAGCAGGAGGCACAGGGGGATTAGATACACAAAGGAAGGCAAAGTGACCCCTGAAATAAGATGCTACATGGCTGACTCTGAAGGTAGAGGAAAATTCTGCCAGTTTTTTAGAATGCTCTAAAAGGCCAGGAAGCAGATTCTGCCCTATAGCCTCTGGAGTGTGGCCCTGCTGACACCTTGATTTTAGCCTAATGACACTGATGTCACATCTTCAGCATAGGAGAATAAATATGCCTTGTTTTAAGTTTCTAACATTTGGTAGTAATTTGTTACAGCAGCAGATGAAACTAATACATATGGTCAGCTAAGTTATTGGTAGCTACCCTGGTGTTGGAGTGGCTTCCGTATCTTTGATGCCCGCTGGGTTCATCCACACAGCAGATTAATAGGCAAGGATGAAATTAGAGTTTTTATCACGATATAAATGTATCACATGTACTATAGTACAAGAAATATGTATGCCCAGTAGCAAGGTTTGAAATGTTAGAGAATCAGAAGTCAGTCTTGGAAAATGATTCCAATTTCCAGACTGGTAAATTGTTTTCATTAGTTTCTAGTCTAAGTAGAAACTTTCTCCTCCCAGCAATTACTTGTCTCCTATCAGTTTCCAGGGCACCACGTGTTTTCTTCTCTTTTGATAGGAAATGTGCGAAATAGAGTTTATCAGAGTTTTTGTGTGAGATCCAAACCTGTGGCCATACCACGAATAGTGTGTATGTGAGTTCACATGTTTTGAGCTTCCTAGTGTGTTGGATTAAGTTAGTGTTGCACCTGTGTCCTCTGCTGCCAAAATCCAGTGGTTCCAGAGGGAATAGCTCACCAATAGCCCACAATGAGATAAAACTGAAGAAAGAAGTGTTTAAGGGATCAGGCTCCTAATATTCCCCAATATGCAACCTACGAACTGAGAGAGAGATTAAGCAGGGGCAGTAGTTTTGTTGGTTAGGAGAACGGAGCAACACTATAAAAAATGGACTTGAATTGCCCCTTGGTAAGTGTTGGCAAACTCTGGCCTGGGGACCAGATCCTAATCTCTGACTCTTTACCAGTTAAAGAGTTTGCCAACTCCTACTCTTGTTACGTTTCTATTTCAGATGAATTATGTTGCATAAATTATATGAGCTATATATTGTATTACTTAAGTTACTAAAAAGTTTACTCCAATATTGACTGAAGGAAGTAGTCCTTGAGGAAACCAAAGACCAAAAATTGGACAAAAGAAGGCGACAGAAGCTTCAAAATTAAAACTTACTATGTCACAATACAAAGTAAAGGCTAAAGCCCAAAACCATGAAGTTATGGCCAAGAATTATAGTTAACAAAAATGAAGAAAAGACCTACAGTTGTTTATGAGAACCAAGACCTTCTCAAGCAGGAAGTGAAAAAGTGAAGGAAAATGAATATGACAGGATAGAAAAACTTGATTTGTACAGTCGACAGAAAGGCATGAAGGCCAACAGCGGCTGCATTATGACCTGGTCATTGATTTTGATGAATAGTGCCCTTTTTTGTTAGGACTTGTCAGGATAAGCAATATTTTATTCAAGAGTGTTTCATGACTTTTTTCCGGAGTCATGATCTTATCGTACTGACAGAAAACCAAATAGAACATAAAATGGGTGAAGGAGATGAATCTTTTTATTTTTTTTAAGATTTTATTTATTTATTTGACAGAGAGAAACACATCTAGAGAGGGAAGATAAGCAGGGGAAGTGATAGAGGGAGAAGCAGGCTTCCTACCGAGCAGGGAGACCGATATGGGGCTTGATCCCAGAACTCCGGCATCATGACCTGAGCCGAAGGCAGTTGCTTAACCAACTGAGCAACCGAGGCGCCCCGAAGGAGATGGATCTTAATGAAATATTTTGTAAAACAAAACTGTTGTCATATGACAGGGCACCCAGCGAGTATTCAGTTAAAACTGTAGGAATGAAAGTACTCTAGAAATGTGCCAGGCAGTTAATAATATACGTTTTTTCCAGATTTTAGAATACTTGTGATCTTTACCACCTCTTACAAGTTTGTAATTTGTTGTATTTTCTTATTTAAGATAGGTATTTACTTTGTATTTAATTGTATATCTGTATCTCATGGAATTATTAATCTATAGCTATACTAAATATTCTATATGTAGCCTTGTATTCTCTATATACTTTTACATTGTACATACAAATTCCCACCTATATTCTACATATAAAAGTATGCTAATACTGGATATTATATACATATTTATATAATTTTCAGATTTTATTTATTTATTTTACAGAGAGAGTATGCATGTGAGCAGGGGCAAAAGAAGAGGGAGAGGGTTAAGCGAGCTCCGAGCTGAGCTCAGAGCCTGACTCGGGACTCAGTCTCACCATGCTGAGGTTGTGACCTGAGCTGAAATCAAAAATTGGCTGCTTAACTCACTGAGCCACCCAGGCACCCCTATATTTTATAATTTCGTTCATTTTTCTATTTTATACCCAATAAAGGTCGTGTAGTTCCTTTTAACCTTGCGGGTAGAAGATTTTCATCAGTGAGCATCTGAACTTTGTGCATACCTAGGAAAATAAATGAGGTGAAATTTGAGGGAATACGATTAAAGTTTAAAAGTCCTTGAGCAACTGCTAGCTTACAATTCATTGAAGTAAACAGAAATTGCTTAAGCAATTTTCAAGGCCCTGATAAAATGTCATCAACATGATTTAAATGTGAGATTAGCTAATATAAGTAGCAATTAGAATTAGATTTAGCTTGTACATTTGGAGTTAAGATGGAAAGCTCTTATGGGGCCTCTTTTATTGCACTCAAAAAAGAAATAGAAGGAAGAGAAAGGAATTTCATTTTCCTGTTCTTTTTCTGTGGTGCATTGCTTTGCAGGATCCTCAGGGAGCAAAAGAATAGATGAGTAATATGAAAGCAAACTATATAAAGGATTTAATTATTTCAAAATTGCCCATTTTTTTTAAAAAAACCAGGAATAACTACAGAAGCTTGTATTGTAAAAAAAAGGAATTAGCCACTTTACTTAGGGAAAATGGCAACAAATATAACATGTAAGTGTAATAAATAATTTTGTGACCTCATTCAAAGGTCTTCCTTCTGAAGAGTCCCTTTCTTTATTGATTCCCATCTAGCCTCTCATCGCTGTCTGTCTGGTTCTGTAAAGAGTAGTCTTGGTGACCCGGGAGGGACTATGGCCTGAGGCATATCTGATGCTTGTCTAGGCCATCATACTTTAGCATTCAGCAGAGGTTCACTTCCATTTGCAACATTTGCTTACTTCTCACCCACATTGACCTTCGCCTCCTGTCACTGATCAAAGAATATTAGCATCTGCGGAACAGAATCTCAGACTCCCAGAATGTTAGGGACACAGAGATCCTCAGAGATCATCTCTCTCAACACCCTCAGTTTGCAGCTGAGAGGTCAGGGTGGAGAGGGTGCCCTTCAAAGCTCTAGTCTCTCCTTGTAGAGTCGGAACCAGAAGGACACCCTAGGCACTTTTCATCATGCTTCTCTGCTTATTCTCTATTATGAGCTGATCTTTAACATTGATTTAGAATCATTAAAAGCACATCCTTCAGGCAATCAGATGAAACAGCCTATTATAAAACATCTGAGAAAAGTCATCCACTCTCCTCTCAGGTGTTTTTCTAGACAATTTTTATTGAAAGCAAATAAAATGAAACCAAAAAATCGAAAAAAAATTATGAAAGATTTTGTGATTTATTGGGTTTAATTTTTGGTTTTATTTTAGCTTCCTTGGATATATTTTTATGAGCTATACTGTCAGAAGAACTAAAGCCACTCTTATAAGGAAAAATTTCAAAACCGCTTTATTAAGACCTACCCCACAGTTTTTAGCATATTTTTCAGGATTGTGTAAAGATGACCACAATCTAATTTTAGAGCTTTTCATTACCTCCAAAAGAAATCCTATATCCATTAGCAGTCATTTCCCATTCCTGCTCACTCCTCTTCCCCCAGCCCTAGGCAACTGCTAAAGAACTTTCTGTCTATATAGATCTTTCTGTCCTAGACATTTCATACAAATGGAATCAAACAATACGTGGCAATATATGGTCTCTGATGACTAGCTCTGATTTCTTTCAGGTAGCATAAAACTTTCAAGATGCATCCATATTAAAGGATGCATGTGTAAATATGTCATTCTCTTTTATGGCTAAATACTATTCCATTATAGGCATATAGCATGTTTGGTTCATTCATTGATTGACGGATATTTGGATGGTTTCTACTTTGTGGCTATTATAAATAATGCTGCTATGAAAATTTGTGAGCAATTTGCATGGTGTATGCTTTGATATATCTTGGGTATATTACCTAGAAGTGGAATTCTTGGATTATGTGGTAACTGGATGTTGACCATTTTGAGGAACTGTCAAACCTTTTTCCAAAGTGACTGTACTATTTATAGTTGCACTAGTATCTTATAAAAGGCAAATTTAAAAATTCTGTCAAAAACTTTTAAATGTTGAACATCTCCTATGTGAAACATCCTGTTTGAGGTGCTGTAATATTTCCATGATATTGATTCATTTGTGGAAAAAAATTAGAACTAATTTAAAGGGGATTCTTTCCTGATGGGGACCTTATTTGTTCTTGTCCAGAGTAGGGACCAAAATCACACCCAGCAATTTGAACAGGGAAAATTTAATATAAGGAATTATTAATTAGAAAAACATGTATAAGTACAGAGTGAGTAGATTAAAGAACATAGAAATAGCAAGTGTAGGAAATAGTTAACTACCACGTAATATAGCAAATGTAGCTACTCCATCTGGAGCAGAGAGTTAGTACTCAAGGAAAGAATAGATTCGGAAGTGGGTCACCCAGCCTCACCTCAAGGCTGAGAGGCAGATGTTGTTGGAGAGGGTTAGGCATGCAGGGCCCATGGGCTAGTAAAGTTCCTTGATGTGGCAGAGGCCAGCAGTGAGCTGACTTCTGGGTGCCACTGGTCTAGGACCATGAGCAGGGAAGTGCCTACTATGGTTTGGCAAAACTTGCCAGAAGGTAGTTCTATGGGGCCTTGTACCTACTGCTGGCAAACAACCCACCTACTGGGATGACAGTGAAACAGTTGGCAGCCCTCACCAGGAGCTGGTGCAACTCCCTGGAGGGTGGTGCCACTGAATGTCCCACATGCCATTGGTGGCAGAAGACCCAGAAAGAATGAAGGGGTGTTCCTTCTTCCGTACCTTGCTGTTTCTGTCCTGCATTCTACCAACAGAACATCACATAGCATCCGTGGACAAGGAAGAGATGTTACCAGAGTACAGAGTATGACAAAGTGTGGATTTGGAGTCGAGAGACAATAAATCAGTAACTGGCAGCCAACTCCTTCAGCTACTTCACTTACGCATGCATCCTTCTATACATATTGGAATTTCTGTACATCACAGAACCACTTCTGTGTTTCAGAGACATGCAGAAGTTCTCAACCCCTGCCCCCAAGTGAGGAGACACATAATTTCAATAGTCATTTATGTCCTTAGTTGGCTGTATTCTTTATTTTCCAAATTCAGTTACAGTCCCATTGGGTGTTCTCTTACCTTAAATGGCTTAGGTACCAAATAGGGGAAGAAAAAGAAAATGGTTAATACACATGAACACATTCATGCACATCACATGAAAAAAGAAGATATGCAGTTCTCATTTCTGTAATTGATGAAGAAGCTGTCTCAGTCATACCTCTGGCTGCCTTCTTTTACTACCTATTCCATATTCTCATTGCCTTTAGAAGATCAGCATTGTATACCTGGTGGAGTGACCCAAACCTACATTTTGAAGGTACTGAGTTCTTGCTAATACTGCCTTAAAAAATATATATTTCTACACTTTTCCATTAACCTTCATTGTTGCTACTTTCAGAGGATTCTTGCACCCAGATGTAGTCCTCCTTACTTCCACTGTTTAGTAGCACCCCAGTTTTCCCTTGATAAAGCAAATCATTCCAGTCAGTAGAATTATTTCCCCCCTCTATGTTGACTGAGTGGTATAAGGAGTCTAAAGTGGCCTTCTCACCCTACAGTTCACTAGAACCATTCTTAAATCCCTTGGTGGAAGCCTTGCCTTCTTGAGAACTTAGACTTCCAAGTCAGCAAGTGCTCAGGTTGCTCGGAATGGAAGCAAAATTTCTGCAAAAATTGTTAAATATATAGTGAGAAGAGTTGCTTTTATTTCCACCCTTTATTCTTTTTCTTTATTGAAGATTTTGTTTATCTGACAGAGAGAAACACAGCTAGAGACGGAACACAAGCAGGGGAAGCAAGAGAGGGAGAAGCAGGCTTCCTGCTGAGCAGGGAGCCCGATGGATGTGGGGCTCGAACTTGGGACTCTGGGATCATGATCCCAGTCGAAGGCAGCTGCCCAATGACTGAGCCACACAGGCGCCTCCTATTTCCACCCTTTAATTCCAAATCTGTGTCTTCTGGCTCTGGGGGGGGGGGTAGCACCATAGAAAGTCTTAGAGTGAGAGCAAATAGTTAATTCTTTCAGAGTATTGTCTCCCAGTTGGGGCTATAACTGGGTTGTCAGTAAGCTGTTCAGCATTTCAATCAGTACAGTTGCTTCTGGGCAATGGTATATGTGATGAAAATCACATATAATTAATTGGGCATAAGTTCATTGCTGTAGTTCATTTGCTATAAAATTAGAAGCAGTACTGTTTGGAATACCATGATGGTGGTTCATGAATGGTGGTTCTGACAGAGGTGCTATGGGCAGGAAGACCAATCTGTATTCATCGTATATGACTAGTATAGTGAAGACAAATCTCTATCCCCTACATAATGGAAGAGGTCCAGGGGGAGCTGCCAGCAGATGGCTGGTTTGTTCCCCTGGTAAATGGTACCACATCAGGGGCTCAGGGTTGATCTCTGCTGTTGGCTGATCAGAAAATTGGCAGTATTGGTTAGCCAGGTCAACCTTAGCAAGGAGATGTATGTGTTGTTGAGTCTTTTTAGAGCCTCTATCTCTGATACAAAGGCCACTAAGCTCACAGGGTCTTTGAGTAACCCTGAATTAGCTGGGGAAAGGGTAGGACTGATTGACATCAGCCAGTGTGATTATAAAGAATTTCTGTAGTTGCTGCCCGTGAATAAGAATTAACATGCAACACAAATTTCTTCATACTAAGCCCATTCTGAGAAATCTTTTCCTTTTCTTTGCTGAAACTCAACAAAGCCTTTGGCCGCCAGACCTAGAGTTTTTCTTATTAAATCCTATTTTCAGATCACCATTGCATCCCTTATGCCCTTTCTGTTGAATGTGTCCCTGTGGTCTTTAGTGGTCAATTGCTGCCTTATGGCTTCTGTTCCTCTGGAATCCTGTCATCTCTTGAAATCAGGGGTCTCCTATCAATGAAACTCCCTTCATGCTCATACTTGGTCTGCAAAGTGAATAATCCTTTTGAAGGATACAGGTGCTCCAGCCAATTATATATTTATCAAGGCTTAAGGAAGGGAGTATATTCTGCACCTTGGGGAATATAATTGGGACTTTGCAGGTTATAAATAATTAATTTTCTTTAACGTTCCTCTCTCCTATGCTTTTTTATTCCCTGACATTTCAACCTCATTAAATGTAGACCACTGTTGAGACCAAGTTTCAGCCAACCAACCACATAAATTGTTAGAGTTACTTGCAGCTGTTTAGGCTAACACATTAAATTCAGAATCTCTAGTGAATATACCCATATCAGTGAATGTGCCCCAGTCTAGTGTTGTGTTTCATCCTCTTTATTCTAACACCCTTAGAATCTACCCCTACATAGACTTCCCAGGTATATGCCAATAATTTAACAAAATCTGGCAGTTCTTTTGGAGAGTGAATTCTTTCCTTTTGTATTAGACTGTGTGCCTGATGCCCTGGAGCATGCTGAGAATTAGACCTAGTTGTGAGTAGAGTGTCTACAAGAGGTAGTTGGAGTTTTGGTGGGTCTTCAGGACGATGAGCATCTCTGCACAAGTCCTCTTCCCCACATGATGTTACCATAGGCTTTTCAAAAGAGGGAAAGCTGCTCCCATGGATGAGAAAGACTCAGGGTGACTTGCTCTTTTAGGATTCACTTTCATTTCAGTATAACCAGATGTAGTCTTTCCATATTTTAGGGCTTCATTCCTTCTAAATCACTGCCTTCATTTTCACATGAGAGACAAGATTGTGAATTCAACTCACAATGAAAATTTGACAACCCCTGGGTACTGGGTGGCTCAAAGGATTAGACCTCTGTCTTTGGCTCAGGTCATGATCTCAGGGTCCTGGGATCGAGGCCCACATCAGGCTCTCTGCTCAGCGGGGAGCCTGCTTCCTCCTCTCTCTGCCTGCCTCTCTGCCTACTTGTGATCTCTCTCTGTCAAATAAATAAATAAATGCAATCTTTTTTAAAAAAAGGAAAGAAAATTCAACAACCCCCACTCAAATTTTATGTTTAATTTTTAGCAGTTTCTCCCCTGTGGCTACAATAACCAAGAGAAAGCCAATGTCTCTGGACTTTTGGATGCCTTATAGTTAGTTAAATAATACTTGCTCTGGCCATTAGAATGTCTCATGTTATGAAATAGTGGTTGGAATATTTCCTGAGGACCATAGCATCCATGACAAATAAAATAGAATGACATTCAGTCCTATCACTAACCTGCTCTGTTTTGCTTTTTATCTTTGTGCTTTTTATCTGCACAATCATAAACTTTTCCTCCTGACCTTCAAGTAGTGAGCATTAGGAGTGGGTAACATTTGTAGATTCTAGGTTTCCTCATAACATGCCGGTTTCATAATGCAATAAAAGTAGATAAGGTCAATGAAATAAAGTCTATAAATGTCTCTCTGCTTAGTTGAAAAATATATTATGAAGATTAACTATTTCCTTAAGAGTGAGTATAAGTCTCAGTCCAAAAATACCGGTGTTCTCCCTATTATTTCTTGTATCAGTCCCCTTTCTCTTCATGTGGTGGGAACAGCGGCTATCAGGCTTGGGTCCATGTTGTCTCTCATTTCCCATTTGGAGTTTAGATTCCAGGGAATGTGGATGATGTTGAAGATGACTCATGTGGTCCTAAGTAGTTGTTTAAGAATGACTGTTTCCCCAAGAGGTCCTAGTCCTATACTGAGTCCTTGGCCTCATGGGTTGCTGCCCAGTCACCCTGGGTGCCTGTGTGCATGGCTTGTCTTACTCCGGTCATATTGTACTTTGGAGGGCTCTGTCAATACAGTTTCCTGCTTCTCTGAAGTGTTAAGGGTCCAGAATCCCTGCACAGAGGCCAGCTGTAGTCACTGTCTTTCTGCGGGTCCTTTTCCTAGGACATCCTTGGCCCCACACTCTGCTCTCCTTTGGTCTAGGGAAGTCCTTTGTGTCTTCTGGAGTGATGCATAGGCTGAGGTGGGAAATTCTCCTTTCTGGTTTGTCTCAGACACTGTAAATACCTCAGTATGTTTTCCTAGCCTTAACTCACACACCCTCAGAAATCAAGGCCAGGATATTTCACAGGCCTTGTCTGCTTTCTACCTCAGTTTACCCCTTCTATAAGAGAGTGGACGAGAAAACGGATATTCTGCTTGTAAAGGGGGAGTATAGTAAAAAAATAAAATTATATAGTAGCTTATAACTCTTTTTCTATCTTTTTGTAATAAATATTGATAGATCCTGTTTGAAAGTTCACAAAGTACTTAAATTCTGGCAATTATAAATTATAGATTATGTAATATATTGCATCTGTTATAAATGTCATTGTGGCATAAATATACATTGAAACTATTTCCTTTAAGCACTTTCTCTTGAACTTTCAACATTTGAATTGGATTCAGAATACAGAACAAACACATCTCTGAAAAGTGTCAGACATGCTAGATTTTTTTCTTGGCTCCCATGGAAAAAGTAAACACAATATAAAACACCCATTAAATTTTAGAGGTTAAGAATGTCTTTTATGTAAGTTATGCTAAAAAGAGTTCCTGAGTTCCGTAAACTTGTAGATTACAAATGAGTTATGGTCATGTAGAGATGACAACTGAGCAATTGTCAGATTAAATAATTTCTACACAAAGGTGAAAGACTTTTTTTTTTTTAAAGATTTTATTTATTTATTTGACAGATCAGAAATAGGCAGGGAGGCAGACAGAGAAAGAAGAGGAAGCAGGCTCCCCACAGAGCAGAGAGCTGGATATGGGGCTCGATCACAGGACCCTAAGATCATGACCTGAGCTGAAGGCAGAGGCTTAACCTTCTGAGCCACCCAGGCACCCAATGAAAGACTTTTTGAAGCAACTGCAGTTTCCTTTTAAGTCTAACTTTTCAAGTAATTTATTTGGAAAACCTGAAATGTCATACAGTAAGTTTCAGAATCCGCACAATTATTTTAATTTCTCCCAAGCGGTCTGGTTTGATTACCACATGTGGAGTTGGAGGACAGGTCAAGAATTAAGAAATGCTAAAGCAGGAGGAGTGAAGTGAACTTATTGTGAACATGGCCTTTTTCCATGAAAAGAAAGATTGTAGATTGTTCTCTTGAGAATTATACAATGGGAGAAGCAGAGCAGCCCTTCATACCCCTATAATAGAGTTTTTCCTGGTCCGACATCTCTGTCTTTACTTGTCCCCAGTTCTTCAAAAAGAAAAGGAAACAAAAACAAACAGAAACTTCCTGCCTTCTCATATGGAACAATATCTTTGTTGTATTTATCAAGTCTTTAGTATAGATGTGATAAGCAGTAGAAATATCTTATTTGTGGTGACATGAAATGATGGCAAATGTAGGTTTTCTGGGTTTTTTTCTTTATCTTTATCCTCCACCCTTGCTGGTTGAGGGTCACTAGAGGGTCTTTTTTTTTTAATATTTTATTTATTTGACAGAGAGAAACACAGCCAGAGAGGGAACACAAACAGGGGGAGTGAGAGAGGGAGAAGCAGGTTTCCTGCTGAGCAGGGAGCCCGATATGGGACTCAATCCTGGGTCTCTGGGATCATGACCTGAACCGAAGGTAGTCGCTTAACCAACTGAGCCACCCAGGCGCCCCCACTAGAGAGTCTTATATGGAAGTCTGTGTTCCCTTTCTCCAGGAGAGAATGAGTTGACTGTTGTTATATAGACCTGTGCTCCTGGGGTTGTTGCCCGGAACAGAAGCTGAGGGAAGACTAGAAAGTTGAAGGGTTGAGGTGGGACCACAGAAGCTTTAGCAGTGCTGAAGGAGGGGCCTGCTGAAGAGACACTGTGACTTTTGGCAGCAGGGCCCTCCAGGGGCAGGTTGGATCCTATGAATGACATGGAAGCCAACCATGATGTGAGCCATTGGGTTTGACATGACACTCTGAGGTTCTGTCCTTGACAGACAGAGGATCAGAACAGATGTGCTTCTCTAGCATTTCTATATTGGTGAGTGGGGCATGAGGAATCCTGGAAAAGACTGAGAATAGATTTCATGTCAACCCTAGTAGGCCAAGGCTGGTGAGAAACTAAAGGAGTGTGACACTTCATGGACCTGGGGGCTGTGGAAAAGATCTGGAGTCAATATATTTGTTTCAAAAACTTAAGTAATAAAGGGATGCCTGGGTGACTCAGTCCGTTGAGTGTCTGACTCTTGATTTTTGGCTCAGGTTATGGCTGTATGACTGTGCCTCATGTTGGGCTCTATATACAGTGGGGAGTCTGCTGGGGATTCTCTCTCTCTCTCTCTCTCTCTCTCTCTCTCTCAAATAAATAAATAAATCTTTAAAATATATCCCACAAAACATAAGTAGCAATTTCTCTACTTGGCATATATAACCAAGGCAAGGCCATTTCAGTTTTTTTCTCAGACCAGTAAGTTCAGTTTTGTGAAGAGTTGGGAAAAACCAACAATTTAACAAATGTTGACTCACTAACTACTCTGTTAGTTAGGTAGGTACTATCTGCGAGGTACTGTGAATATGAGGGGAAAAAATATGATTGCTTCCTTTCAAGAAGTAGGAAAAATCCACAGCACTTACAAATTATGAAGTATTAATGATGTCAATAAAAAGTCTGTATGATGGATGTGGCTGGGGTTGGGAGGTCCATCTCAAAAAAGCATTGCAAAATAATTAACCTTCAACCAGTTTCATGGGGGAGAAGGGAATGTGTTTAGGCCCAAGGATTTGGAAGACAATGAATAGAAATCCTATTTCTGTTTATCCACATTGTCAGTTCTCCATTATAGAGCATTTCATGTGATAAGCAGTTGAGTAGACCAGGAATTGGCAAGATTATTTATTACAAATATCTGAAGACTTAGGTAAGGTTGATATACTGAAGCTCATAAAATTTCCTAACTTGTTACTCAGGAGGAAACCAGAAGATCATAACTATTTTTTTTTAACTTTAAATTTATTTTATTTTTTTCAGTGTTCCAAGAGTCATTGTTTATGCCCCACACCCAGTGCTCCATGTGATACGTGCCCTCAGTACCCACCACCAGGCTCTTCCATCCTCCCACCCCTTCCCTCCAAGACCCTCAGCTTGCTTCTGAGTCCAAAGTCTCATGTTTCGTTTCTCTCCCCGAATTACCCTACTTCCCATTTCCTTTCCTTCTCCTACTGTCCTCTATGTTACTCCTTATGCACCACAAGTAAGTGAAACCATGTGATACTTGACTTTCTCTGCTTGGTTTATTTCACTCAGCATAATCTCTTCCAATCCAGTCCATGTTCCTACAAAAGTTGGATATTCCTTTCTGATGGAGGCATAGTATTCCATTGTATATATGTACCACATCTTCTATATCCATTCATCTGTTGAAGGGCACCTTGGCTCTTTCCATAGTTTGGCAATTGTGGCCATTGCTGCAATGAACATTGGGGTACATATGGCTCTTCTTTTCACTACATCTGTATCTTTGGGGTAAATGTCCAGTAGTGCAATTGCAGGGTCATAGGGTAGTTCTATTTTTAATTTTTTAAGGAATCTCCACACTGTTTTCCAAAGCGGCTGCACCAACTTGCATTCCCACCAACAGTGTAAGAGGGTTCCCCTTTCTCCGCAGCCTCTCCAACACTTGTTTCCTGTCTTGTTAATTTTGGCCATTCTGGCTGGTGTGAGGTGGTATCTTCATGTGGTTTTGATTTGAATTTCCCTGATAGCTAGACGCTGAACATTTTTTCATGTGTCTGTTAGCCATTTGTATATCTTCTATGGAGAAGTGCCTCTTCATGTCTCCTGCCCCTTTTTTGATGTGTTTATCTTCTTTTTGGGTGTTGAGTTTGAGTAGTTCTTTATAGAAGAAGATCATAACTTTAAGAAAAATTTAAAATTACCATAGGAAGAAAGTGAAATCAGAAACCCTAAGGGCTCTCTTGAAGGTATGGAGGTCTATAGTTGGAACCCAGAGTCAACTGATATTGGTTGAAAGCATTAACGAGCTCTGTGTTACAGAAACAAATGAGAAACAGCCTTTCCAAGGAAGATGGTATGGAATAGCCATACCATCTGATTATTTCCAAGTGGAAAAAATAAAGGCAACATCCCATGCTGTTCTTAAAGCCACTATGTCAAACCTTTTCCCCTCTCATTTAGGTTTAAATTACAAACTTCTAAAAACACCAGAGACTTTTTTTTGTGTGTGGGGGGGGAGAAGTTTTGTTAATGAATGGATTCCTTTTTTTTTTTTTTTAAGATTTTATTTATTTGACAGAGAGAAACATAGCCAGAGAGGGAACACAAGCATGGGGAGTGAGAGGGGAGAAGCAGGCTTCCCGCCGAGCAGGGAGCCCGATGTGGGACTTGAACCCAGGTCTCTGGGATCGTGACCTGAGCCAAAGGCAGTCACTTAACCAACTGAGCCACCCAGGTGCCCCTGAATGGATTCCTTTTGATAGAAGTTCAAGCAGAGCCAGAGATAATCAGAGAGACCTAATAGACCAGATGTGAATCAGAGACCATAGTTTTTAAGAACTGGATAGGGATGTCATTCCAACACTGAGAGACCAAGGGTAAAACAGTGCGGGGCTCTGTGCAGTGCATTCTGCAGCAGAGGCTAGAACTCTGTAAAGCCTCAAATAAGTAGCTTGTAGGAGAGCATCAAGGCCGGAAAGATCCCTGTCTTGCTGGAGGGAGACACTGTCCTGGTCCCTGTACTCTACCAGATACTGACCACTCTTAGAACTTGGGCAAATGACTTGGGTTTCTTGGCCTAAGTCCCAAGATTTTTAGAACTCCAGAGCAGGCACATATGAATAAGGTACTGGGTAGCCTTTGTTCTGCACTCAACTGCAGGTATAATTTGTGCTTACTTGTCTCCAGTCAAGAGTTTGCATTTGCATATTCACTAAGAAAGAGTCAGTTAAGAGCCAAAAGGGGGAATTTGAGGGATTCTAAGCTGTAGGATCTTGTTTTTGTTGTGTGCTGATTCAGCTAGAAGATGAAGCTTTATCTGCTTTCAAGCGTGTGTGTGGGTATGGGGTGCTGGGAGAGGGAAAAGAGGGAGTTGCTAACAACTAAACCAATAAAGAGCCTTAGAAGCATGAATGAGGATTCTTTCATGTGGTCATGATTTTCTTGCATTGTTCAAAAGCTATAAATCGAACCATACTCTTTTCTCTGACCAAAAAAAAAAAAAAAAGAAAAAAAAGAAATTTTAGTGACATTGTTTTGTAGAGTATCTTTCAACAACACCATCTCAGGACTAATTACTATTTTTGGAAATTGAGGGAAAGAGGCCTTGCCTGAATGAATACACATAATGTCTTAGGAGGACAAAGGCTATTTTTGTGTCATATTCACATATAGTTTTGCTGTGAAGAAAATTTAAGCCTTTCAAATGTTGAATGCATGGTCATTGTAGATGAGGTCACACATAAGTAAAATGCAACTTCTTGTCCCAGATAAGTTGTCCCTACTGAGGTCAGAGGAGAACCAGAGGGAACAATGGACTGAGACCCAGATGAGTGAAGGATGAAGATTTTCAGGAAGGGAGTGACGAGCCCTGTCACGTGCTCCTGGCATGACTAGGGGCCAACCACTGGATCACATGACATAGAGACATTATGCCAATGATAGAAACTTTTTCTATCATTGAGGTGTGTTCAAAAGAGGACAGGTAGGGAAGTAAACATACCAAGTGAAGGCAACTCTCTGAAGCTTTGTTGACTGTTGATTTTTACACCTGGGAAATTGCAATGGAAGACTTTATGATCGGGGCACAGATTTCTTTGAGATCTGGGTGTCATTGCTTTGGAGGTCATGGAGAGTCAAGGTCATTTGCGAGTTAATCATTCGAGATGGTGCCTTCCTAGAAAGTTGACTTTCCTCACAGTTTTTCTTATTTGAAAGTCCCTTTGGAAAAAAAAAATGCATCATGGATTACAATTGCAAAGCTAATGACATTTCCTTCCTGTATGAACTTGAGTTTTATGTATATTGATTATAAAAAAAAAAGAGATCTGGGTGCCTGGGTGGCTCAGTGGGTTAAAGCCTCTGCCTTCGGTTCAGGTCAAGATCTCAGGGTCCTGGGATCGAGGCCTGCATCGGGCCCTCTGTTCAGTGGGCAGCCTGCTTCCTCCTCTCTCTCTCTGCCTGCCTCTCTGCCTATTTGTGATCTCTCTCTGTCAAATAAATAAATAAAATCTTAAAAAAAAAAAGGGAGATCTTATTGGCTTGATTTGGTGCTGTGCAGGACCCCACAGTTAGCATTTCTGCCTTAGAATCTTTTCTTCCTTGACTTTTTCCCATTAGTTTCCTGAGAGTTTCACAGAGCATCCGGTAACAGGTCTGGTTTCCTTCTCTGGCAAGTGGTGACCCTGGTCTTAGAACACAGTGGCTCCCTTGGTGGGCGGTGGTGGGCAGGAGGGACAAAATCATTGTTCTGCTTCAGTGTCCCCTTTTGCTGAGAGGACTTTCACAGCAAGGAAGTCTGTATTTTTAGAATTAGCATGTTCTGTTTCAGTGTTGTGAACATTCATTTTAAACCTACTATATTTAGTAAAGGTTTAATTATCCATGTAGGGAAACTAGTTTCAAGCTGTCCCTTTTCATTCCTTACTCATCAAAACAGCCCCCTAACAGCTGAGAACGCCAATTTCACCTACACCTGGCAAGGGCAATGGACAGGAAAAATGGCACTGCTGGAGCTGGGAATGAGCAGAGCAGCAGGGAAAGCCCCTCTCAGCATCTGCCAGCCCTGCGCCAGCCCCTCCTCTCTCATTGGGTCCTCACTGCTGCAACACACCCCCTCTGCCTGGGGCCAGTGGCACCAGCTATGTGTTCTAATGCCAGCGAAGTGCTTTTCCATCCCACACAGAAATCATGATGAGATTTTCCCAGAATGACACTCAGGTTACAGGATCTCTTTGGGCCATTTACAAGCGTATATGATGTTGGGAACCTATGCATGAAATGGTGACATTTCTTGGATTTTTCAGAGATCCTATTTACTCCTTTGTTTCCTCACTCACTTCTGGCAGGCCTTCTCCAGAGTTGGAGTGCTGAGTTGTGGAGTGGCAGGTGCGCATGGATGCATTCGATGCATGGAGGCCTCTGGTGGGAGATGGGACAAGTGCCCACTGACTCTAAAAATGCTCTGAGACATAAATATAAAATGGTAAATGCTCATTTAGTCATTCAGCAAATATTTTTTGACTGGTTCCAAGAGAGTCATGGAGCCTGGAGCAGGTTTAGTAGGAGAAATACAGATGAACATGTTTTTAAAAACATATTCTAATAAATGTAAAATTACCAAGCGAGAGCTCAGAAGAAAAGAAATGTTGTAGGCCTATGTAACCAAGGAACCTCGGGTGATTGGGTCAGTGGAGGGAACAGATGTTAGTGCTCAGATGTCCAGTGGTGCTCCCCGCTGACTAACTGTGATTATGAGTCACCTGGAAGGCTTGCTAAAATGCAGATTCCTTTTCTGAGTCAGGAGCCTTAGGTAAGGCCTGAGGTTCTGAATGTCTAACCAGCTCCCCTCTGCTCCTAATGCTGTTGGAGTGTGGCTCATATTTTGAGTACCAAGGACTTGGAAGGGTACAGTATGGCACAGCACTGGCTGTTGGGGAAATGAGTTTCACAAGGAGGGACTGGCATGTACACAGTCTGAACATTGGTTCTTCTCATCCCCACTGAGGCACTGGCAAAGTAACTGTTCCCTCACTTTCAAGATATGTGTATCTCTGTCAGCACATTTCTCCCCTTCAAGGTCACCCTTTGTGTTTGCTTTCAACTTTACCCTTTGTAAAAATTGGGGCTTTTATTTACAAGGACAAACTGAAGTTACTTCTCCATTGCTTCTTCGAATTTGCTGGAAAGGAAAAAGGAGGGCAGAAATATGAATGTCACCTTTGATAAAACTGAGGATGAACCCCCAAAAGATAACCTATGGGGAGAGCTTGCAATATAGTAATGATCAAATATGGCTGTAGGAAGATTCCCAGTGGGGGTGTTGGCAGGTCTCAGACACGGTTGGCAGGAAAGCATTTTCTTACATAGATGGCACTCTGAGGGGCAAAGCCAATTATCTTGGCTTTGGAATCATAGGAATGGCAGCTGTTTATGATGGTGGAGGAGAACCAGATCTCTGGGCCCTATTTCATCACACAAAGAAATGGGAAACACATAGTTGAATTAAAACATGTAGAAATGCCATTTTTTGTCTATCTCCTGGTAAGTTGGGTGGACAAGAGCCTGAATTATGTCCTGCTCTCTACCTGCCCATATTTGTTGGCTGGAGAGAGAGGTAAAAGCTAAAATAAGTTTCATATGCACACTTGACATAACTTGACATAACATGTTTCTTCCTAAACTCTGGAGAATGCCTGCTAGCCTGGAAATGCTCACGCTCTTCCCAATGTACACTGGTTCCAAGGTCCAGGAAAGATGTATGTAATTGAAAAATGAACACACAAAGGTAAACAGCACAGCTTTTATGTAAAATAGTATAAGACAAAGGAGGAGAAGGGAAGGAGGGAACAATGGATATATATGGTAGAGGGGGATCTTCACAAGAACAAGTAACCACCAAGATGTTGAAAATTACGATGAAATACAAGGCTATAAGCTAAGACAACTTGATGCAACAATTGAAAGCAGAGAGCAGTTGAGAGCTTGGGGAAAGTAATAGGGACATGACAGATAGAGATGAAACAACTTGCACAATTCAGGAAGGAAGGAGAAGAGAAAAATAAACCGTCCTTGAAATGCAAGCATACTGGAATAAACACAGAGGAGGGTAGACACTGCTGAGATCAGTGATGGATAAGCAAACAGGGTTAAGAAAAGCAACCAAAGATCAACTAGAAATGAAGAAACTTAGAATGGATTAAAGAAAATATGAAAGATATGGAAAGCAAAAGAAATGCAACATATGCATTATTGGTATCCTTTAAGAAGCCGGAGATAATAGTAAAATGCTTTATGAAATAAAATATGACTTGAATCTTCAAATGAAAAGTTGCACTGTGATCCAGGAAAACCTGTTACACAATGAACAACACTGACACATTTCCAAGTACTTCCACATACTGGCCCTCAAAGATAAAGAAGAAGTCTTTCATTTAGACAACAAAAATCAAACTGTTAAAAGGGGGAAAATCATGTTGGCATTATAACAAAACAGACTGCACAGTGAAATAGGAAAAGCAAGAGAAAAGAATCATAACATAAAATATGAGTCCCAGAATGCGTTACTTACCCGGACTCTTAGTTTGTTGCAGAGGGTAAACTGGACCCAGTGTGTGCTCCTGTCACCTGTGCTGGCTAAGCTGCAGCCATCATGAAGGAGGAGTACATCTCCATCCACATTGCCCAGGCTGGTGGACAGATCAGCATTGTCTTCTAGGAGCTCTATTGCCTGGACCATGGCATCAAGCTCAACAGCCAGATGCCAAGTGACAAGACCACTGAGGGAGGAGATGACTTCAGCACCTCCTTCAGTGAGACAGTTTCTGGCAAGCTTGTCCCCAGGGCACTGTTTGTAAATCTGGAACCCACTGTGACCAAGAAGTTTCACACTGGCACCTACTGCCAGCTCTTTTACTCTGAGCTGCTCAATCACAGGCAAGGAAGATGCTGCCAGTAACTGTGCCCGAGGGTGTTACATGGTTGGCAAGGAGATCATTGACTTTGTCTTTGATTGAATTTGGAAACAGGTTGACCAGTACACAGGTCTTTAAGGCTTTTGGTTTTCCACAGTTTGGAAGATGGAACTAGTTCTGCGTTCACCTCCCTCTTGATGGAACATCTCTTGGCCAATTATGGCAAGATGTCTAAGTTGGAGTTCTCCTTTTATGCAGCCCCTCAAGTTTCCACAACTGGAGTTGAGCCCCTACACCTCCATCCTCACTACCCACACCATCCTGGAGCACTGTGATTGTGCCTTCATGGTGGACAATGAGGTCATCTCTGAAGTCCGTCATAGGAACTTCTATATTGAATGCCCAGCCTACTCTAACCTTAACCGCCTTGTTAGCCAGATTGTGTCTTCCATCATCATTGTTTCCCTCAGATGTGATGGAGCCTTGAATGTTGATCTGACAGAATTTCAGACCAACTTGGTGTTCTATCCTTACATCCCCTTTCCTCTGGCCGCATAGGCCCCTGTCATCTCTTCTGAGAAAGTCTACCATGAACAGCTTTCTATAGCACAGATGACCAATGAGTGCTTTGAGCCTGTCAACAAGATGGTGAAATCCACCTCCCCTCCACCCCACAGTAAACTCATGGCTTGCTGCATCTTGTATTGTGGTTCTCCAAGGTGTCAGTGCCACCACTGCCACCATCCGGACCCAACACAGTGTCTGGTTTGCGAAATGGTGCTCCCCTGGCTTCAAAGTGGGCATTAATTACCAGCCTCCCATGTGACACCTGGAGGAGACCTGGCCAAAGTACACAAATTGTGGGCATGCTGAACAACTTCACAGCCATTGCTGGGGACCGGTCTTTGCTGGACCACAAGTCTGACCTACTGTATGCTGAGTGTACTGTTGTTCACTGGTTTGTGAGTGAGGGCATGGAGGGAGGGAAGCTGACTGAGGCCTGTGAGGACATGGCTTCCCTTGAGAAGGATTATGAACAGATTGGTATGGATTCTGTTGAAGGAGAGGGTGAAGAAGAAGGAAAGAAATACTATTTACCATTCCTTTCAGCACGTCACACTCAGAACTTTAGTTTCAACATTAGCTGACAGGGATTCAAGCTTTCAGGTTAGATTGTCTTAACTTTGATCTGTGATCATGTCTTACTTTTCCATGGGTACCTCTAAGATTTTTTCATCATGTTTCAAAGAAAAGGCTTTATTTATTTATTTATTTTAAAGATTTTGTTTATTTATTTGACAGAGAGAGAGAGATCACAAGTAGGCAGAGAGGCAGACAGAGAGACAGGAGGAAGCAGGCTCCCTGCCGAGAAGAGAGCCTGATGTGGGCCTTGATCCCAGGACCCTGAGATCATGACCTGAGCCGAAGGCAGAGGCTTTAATCCACTGAGCCACCCAGGTGCCCAGAAAAGGCTTTAAAAAAGAAAAAAAAAAATATGAGTACCCAAATTTGACCAAGTATTTGACCCTAAAAATAAATATTAATTGTTCCACTCGCCTATTAAGAGACTCACAGTTAGAGAAAGAATGGAATCCATTTACATGTGATATAGGAGATGTATGTAAAACAGTAAAGCCCATAAAGGCTGAAGGTGTAGAGAGTTGGGCAGATGTTGCTGTAGCCTGAATCCCGTGCTCCTTCCCCATTCATATGTTGAAGCCCTAACCCCTCTATGTGGTTATGTATTGCAGATAGGGCTTTTAAAGAGTGATTAAGGTGAAATGAGGTCCAAAGAGTGGGACCCTGATCTGATAGAGCTGGTGCTCCTACAAGAAGAGAAAGAGACAATAGACACATTGTCTTTGTCAAGTGAAGACAGAAAAGATGGGAGTCTCCAAGTCAGGAAGTGAGATCTTACCAGAATGTGGCTATTTGGCACTCTTGTCTTGGATTTTCTAGCCTCCACAACTGTGAGAAAATAAATTTTTGTTCTTAGAGTCACCTGGTCTATGGTATGTCTTAGGGCAGCCCAAACCAATGAACAGAGATTAAAAAAAGCAAATGCCGGGGCGCCTGGGTGGCTCAGTGGGTTAAAGCCTCTGCCTTCGGCTCAGGTCATGATCTCAGAGTCCTGGGATCGAGGCCCACATCAGGCTCTCTGCTCGGCGGGGAGCCTGCTTCCCCCTCTCTCTCTGCCTGTCTCTCTGCCTGCTTGTGATCTCTCTCTGTCAAATAAATAAATAAAATC